>PVJL010000629.1:179865-372255 GCA_004026885.1 Lyroderma lyra | reverse complement strand
GGTTACCACAGTGGAGCTTTCATGGTGGGGCCCCATCTCACCCTCACAGGCCTCCCATTTGGGAAGAAAAATTGTGAGATCTAGACCAAAAATGTAAATGACACACCAGAAGAAGACATCAGACATATAAATCACACCTGCCTCTCAGGCTAAGGAATAATCCACACCCTTTAAATTGTCTTCTGTTTGAGCGTCCTTTGTTGTCACCAGTGGTCAGACCGGAGAGCACACAGTAGGTTGTAATGAGGACCAGAGCCCTCGATGGACACCTCCTTTCAAGTAGCTCTTCGGGTCAGCTGGAGCGCGCACCCCGATCTCCGGAGTGAGGCTACCCAAAGATGTTTTATATGAATGTGTTGTGACTGTTAAGCCAGTGAAACATGGAAAAACAATGGCTACCTCTATCCACATGGTTGCTCAAAATATGTGAATGAACTTTGAATGTTTTTGCAGAGTTATTCCTGAGGAAAATGTGGAAATAGAAGCGTAGGCCACCGTGTCCCCGTCAGCCACAGGAAAGTCAGTGCTGCAGTAGGTATCACCATCGTAACGTCAGAGGAGAGGGCAACTGTGTCCCACGGGGCTCGGCCGATGGCTTCAGGTCAGCTAACGACCCTGAGTTACACCCACGTTATGAGAGGTGGTGGTCCCCCTAGCACGAGACCTTGCGCAGTCACAGGACAGAAGCCAGCAGAGGGACAGCTGGGGTCACAGGACCATGAGGACCCAGTTTCTCCATCCCTTGTCTGAGCCCCACCCCAGAGGTCTGCCCCTTTCCTCACTAGCATCACACAGGAGGGCTGTCCGGGGGGCTGTCCGGGGGGCTGTCCGGAGGGTCTCTGGCCATGACGTTGAAAACTAGAGGCACTTAGGGCGGGATGTTTTCCGGGCGGCCCTCGAACGTACGTAAGCTAGGCGCGTGCCGCTGGTGAGCACGGCCATCCCCGGTTCTCCCAAACCTAACGGGGGCTCCAATGAGACCTGGATCTAAGTAAAAGCGATATTGACCACGAAATATAAAATAATGAACATACTCTTAATAAGATCACTTTTAAGCTTCGATATAGAGCCATGGTGACATCTCCTTGAATACTTTGAAAGCTCCTCGGACGTAGGTGCTATTAGCCCTTTTATAGAGGAAGAAATGGGCTGAACAAGATGAAATAGCAGTCCAACTGCACACAATTATAGGGGCAGGGGAGATCACCAACAGTCTGAGGCCAGTATATTTGCACTGGTCAAGCACAACCCAGGGGGCACCTTAGGAACACCTTTCTGAACTTAAAAAAAATGGCTCTTCCCAGCCAGGGAACTATCCAAAAAATAAATAAATAAATAAAAATACAAAATGGCACCCCAGCTGAATTTGAACTTAAAGCCTTGCCTACTGAGCAATTATTGTTCATTTAAAGACAATTAGAAATGTAAATATAAATAGAACCCTAACAGTTCCTCCACCCCCCCCAAAATCCATCTATGAGTTCTTACAGCCAATCCTCACTGCTGCGTTTCACGTGGCAGGGTTACCACGAGGTGTTAGATCTTCGTTTTCTATAAATTGGCATCAATTCTTCCTTAGCTTGAGACTAACGTGAGAGTTATGACCCCCTCGTCTTGGAAGAGTACTACGTGCTGGTGCTGTTAGGGATGTTCTTGTGGTCCAACTGGGAGCGCTTCCGTTTCTTTGAATAAGTCTGTTTCTATACGTAGCGATACAGATGTTCAGAGGCAACAGTCATCTACGACGTTCGGTGCCAGGTAGACGAGGACAGTTCGGGGGAGTGGGTGATGGTGACAGGAAGGCTGCTTCTGGAGCTGGTCACCTTCTGGTCCTCGTTCTGCTGGATGGCTACCTGAGTGAGCTCAGAGTGAGCAAATCCATCCGCCTGCGTGGAGGTGTACGTAATGGTTTGTGACTTTTCCGTAGTCACATAAAATTTAATAAAAAATGTTTTTAAAAAGTAAATGCTGCAAAGCAAAAAACATCCTTTAAAAGGTTAGCGTGTCAATAATAATGTCATAGATTTTTAAAGAAAATGACAAGACTCACTGAGATGGTAATCTACCCACCAGCTCTTTCACCATACAGAGTTCAATCAACCCCCGAAATTTTACATATTGGGGGGCTTGTAAATCTAAATATAGATAGTGACATTTGATTTAATTTCCCCAAATGCATTTATATGAACCCAGACCTTGCAAATCCCTTGGTATACTCCCTTTAAAATTTAAATCATTTGACCCATCATTGAAATAACTTCAGGACACACGAGGGCTGTCCGGAAAGTCTCCAGCCAGGTAATATGACCGATAAAAGCATTTATGGCTGGTGTTTTTCTGGACAGCCCTCGTGTATCTCTATTGGTTTTGTTGCTCTGGAGAACCCTAACATAACAACCAAGTTTAAAAATAAAACTGTTTTGAGTTTCCAGTGGGGCCTGACAGATCTCAGCCGGGGCCGAAGCTCTGCAGAGACGGCGCTGTCTTCGGGAAGAGAAATGTTCGCACGAAAGAGAAGTGAGCCTCGTTCGAATCGCACGTGAAGTGAGACCTGCGGAGGCAGTTTGGAGCTCCCGGGCGCGCTGACAGTCACTGGGGGATCAGCACCGGTCGGCCAAGCGCGGACAAGCAGCCGCCTTGCACAGAGGAGCAGTAAATTAGTCAGAACGGTGGCGACACCAACGCCCGCAGCCCCGGGCTTTAAGCAAGCGCTGCGCGTGCGTGTGCTTTCAGGGGATCTGGCCCTAAATGCTGGCTTCCTGGACAAACATGGACATTAAGTTATAAAGCCACACGGTGCACCACCATCTCGGGAGAGTAGCAGTGGTACACCAAATTAACGTTTAATATTTTCCGTGACATGACTATTACTGGGAAGGTTTAATAATTTCCTTCACGAGTGGGAATATAAGGGTATAGTAGTACATATATATTGCATTGTTGAGCAGTTCTCCTAATTCTATAGCCACTTCTGAGGCACTTAAAATTCATTTTTAGGAGTAAGAGAAGGTGACAAAGAATCGCTCACAGGGACTTTATCTAATCCCGTGGGGAAAGCAGTAAAGTACCAATATTAAAATTTCATTTATCTGTCAAACCTTGCAAAGCAAATGGCAAAGATTGATCTTTTTATCTTACAAATAAAGATATAAGTGACAGAGAAGTTCAAGTTTCTTATCTAATGTCCGCCAGCATGTCACTTCAGCAGCTGAGGGACCAAGGAGACACGTCTCCCTGGAACTGGAGGCTGGTTGTCCTCGTGCTGAATTCCAGTTACGGAAGCAGGAGGCGACGTCTGGAAGAGGGCGGGGACCCCAAGGGCAGGGAGATGGCAAAAGGCCGTGTGTTTTGTGAGGGACCGTGTTCTGAGCACGTCGTTGTCATAGATCCGGGGAGCGGACTGACTGCCCCACAGACCACTGACGTCCGCTCCATCAGCACCTCACCTGTTCAGGTGAATGAAGCAAAAGCTAAGTTCCACGTGAGCGGCTGCCTCACGGGAAGGACAAAAGGGCATCGGGGCCACCTTCCCCTCCAGCACGAATCCTGCCGACCACTAAAGGTGGACACGCAGCTTGGGGTGATTTCTCGGGCAGCTCACAGAGCCTACAGAGGGAGGAGCGGGCCCAGCACGTCGGGGCGTCCCACAGGCGCCCACTGGTGTGGCCGGGGCTCCCGGGTTCTGTTGTCTCCTGCTGACGGTGTGTGGAAGGAGCTCAGGGTACCGACGCCTCTGCATTGTTCGAGGGCTTAATTTGTGTTTGTTTTCAACTTTGTCATTTGTTACTACTTATTATATGGATACATGTAATAACACATATAATATTACAACAGTGATATATGGTCTAAATGAACCCCGACGATAACTTTATATGAATGGAGACATTTGATGTTTTAGGTGATTTTCTTCACTAATTACAATGACAGGCAGAAGACTGAATGCATATGTAGTGAGCTGAACAGCGTCCCCAAATGACAAATGCCCACGCGGAATCTCAAAATGTGACCTCATTTAGAAGCAGGGTCCTTGCAGATGGGATTATCTAAGATGAGGCCCTATTGGATCAGGGTCGGCTCTAACTCTAGTGACTGGCGTCTTTGTAAGAAGAGGACAGACACACACAGGCACACGCAGGGAAGTCCGTGTGACCACAAGGCAGGGGTGGGGGTGAAGGCAGCCACAAGCCAGGGTGTGTGCTAAGATTAGCTGGAAACTTCCAGAAGCAAGGAGAAAGACATAGAACAGGTACCTTCCCCCAGAAACTCCAGGAAGAATTGACCCCATGGACATCCTGATTTCAAATTTCTGGACTTCTAAACTGTGAGAGAATAAATTTCTTTTGTTTTAAAGTCAGCCAGTTTGAAACCGCTTGTTGGGGTAGCCCTAGGAATAGTATATTCCAACTTTATTTTAAAATGTGTTCATTTTTTTCCTCCTCCGTTTGTTTAGAAACTTTTCAAAATCTAATTTTAAATCAAGATAATACAAAGGATTTTTAAAAATAATCTTCTCAATGTTACAAAATTAATTGTTCAAAAATATTTCCAAATATCACTACACAGCGTCGTATTTTTCTGAGAACTTGTAGTAGAGGATCGTTTTAATGTGATCTTCAAGTCTGTTCCTTCTAGTGTCACACTCCTGACAGGCTAGGAGACCCTATCTTCCAGTTAAATGCACAATTTCGAGGTGGTGTTTGTGGGGTGCACCCCCCCAGGTCCCCCTACAGGGTGAAGCACTCATTGCACAGCTGCTGGGAGGGTTGGCTGAGTCCCCTTGACTGAAGAGAGCCACTGGGTCCCAAGGCCATGCCTCTTTCCTGGGGACAGCCCACTGTGGGGTGACTGGTCAGTGTCAGGTGATAAGGCCAGTCCCCTCGCCCCACGTGGGACAGGACTGGAGAGCACTTCCAGCTTTAGAACTCCCCTGGGGACGGGTCGGCGGAGGTGGTGTGGGAGGGCTCGGTGGTTCAGCTCCTCCCCTCCCCCAGACACGTCCGTCCCCACAGCACGCCTCAGCGCATTCCCTGCACGCAGCTGTCCCTCTCAGTTTGCCTCCAGGAAACCCAGCCGCCACGTCCGAAAATCAGGAGCAGTGCCGTGAGGACCCCTGTCGGCCCCCAGCTCTCCCGTCTGTCAGTGCTGGTTCCCCGCAGGTCCCTCCCTCACGGGGCGGGAAGTCCACGCTCGGCCGTGGTTTGGTTTGGATGCCCTCCAGCTCGGAAGTCCTGAGACGTTCTGTGCAGAGCACGCCATTGTGTCCCCGGCCATTGTGTCCCCGGCCATTGTGTCCCCGGGGAGCACGAGCTCCATGCAGTGGCTTACATACAAGAGCTGTCCCAAAAGATGCCGTGCAGGCCTCTATTTTTCATGTTGCGTGGCTGGGTACTTCCTGGACGGCGCTTATACATCTCAATCAACCTGGGGTCTAGAAGCGCCGAACCCTAAGCAGTTGGAAATCCACCTGCAACTTGTGATTTCTGCAAAACTGAATTTGTCCCTGGTATTCACGGGGGATTGGCACCCCCGCGGATACCCACATCCACAGATGCTGAAATCCCCTTTATAAAATGGCCTAGATCCATGCACATAGTGGGCCCTTTACCTTCATGGACTCCCAGCCATGATTCCAAACAAGGCTAGTATTTGCTGAAAAGTTCTGCATACATGTGAACCCGCGCAGCGCAAACCTGTGTTGTTCAAGGGTCAAATGCATGCCTATGTTCTGTATTTTATACACACACACACACACACACACACACACACACACAATGAAATACGGCAGAGGCTGAGATATCAATATCGATAATAACACACCAATGCGTATTTTCCGATCCATAAACTACGTACTATTTAGTTTGACTTTGTAAAACAAAGAGAAATGCCGTGAAGTGCTCATAAATATGAGAGAGAAACTATATTTTTGGAGATTAAAAAAATGTATAAACTTTGAATTTCAAGGCTGAGATCAAGCTCACATAACACCGGTATCGTTGAGAGCTGGCAGTGTTAGCACATGACTAGTAAGTAACTAACCTCCAACAAAGCTCAGCTTTCCTTCCCCATCTCCCTACTCTAATCTGAATATAATTAACAAATAAAAGGCCAAAAGAAGGACAAAAAAGGGAGCATCTTGCTTACACTTTTAGCCTGTAAACTTTCAGACTGTAACCAAACCAATATTGAACATAATGTACGTAAGAGATATTTCCTTTCGAAAATGGTCAGGATCTTTTCCTTCTGACTTACTGCAAGTCTTCCTGAGTAAATGTGCCCTCAGGATACATTGTTGAACATGCAAGTGAAACAATTTGTCTGGTGCAACCCTGACGCCTAAAAGAAATAACCACCTCCAGATAAGAGTGACGTTATCGTTTCTTAAACCCACAATTCGCTTTTGGGTGCCATCTTAAAGGTGACCTTGATTTATTTAGCTGGTTAGTCAGTAGATACTTTATGGAGTTCAATATTCTAAAGATTGATCAGAATAGGAAATTTTTAATGTCCTTAATGGGGTCATTAGTGATATTACTGAATGAAATTAAACTGAAGGACAATCTCAACAAACCTTCTTTTATTTCTAATAGCATACCCCTGGGAAAGTTAATAGCTAGTGTAAATTGGTGCCTATTTCCTGTATCTCATTTTCGTTATCTGGCTTAAATAGATAACAGATGATTACGTTGAATATAAATTAGAAGCATTGCCTATTTTCTAAACTTGACTCTTATCAAAATAAATGCATGGACCTTTATAAACTCAAGGAGAATTTTTGTGGAGAGCCAATAGTACTTTTATGAAGTTGGTACATTTTTAATGGACAATAATATAACTGTAACGTATTTTAGTGTCTTGAATTCATGGTTTGGCTATTGATTCCTATTTCGTTTTGTGATGGATTATCCCAGATGATGAGACTCTCAATCATAGGAAAGAAAGCATCCTCTAAAGAGACAGCTTCCCCAATGATGGCACAGTATGCACTTTCATGGGGTGCTCCCCACATGAGGACTCGTCATGAAGTAAACGGTAGAGAGAGGTCAGAGATTGCTTATTTTCACCCAGACTTCACCAACTACTGGGGACTGCAACCGAGGAGCCCCACCCTGTTCTGTTCTTGATTGGGGAACCATCTTATATGCTTTTTCTGCCTCTATAAGGTTTGCATAGGAATCAGATTAGACAGCATGTGTGAAAGTAATACAAAAACTATAAAAAGATACATATACAAACAAGATTTGAGAGGCATTACTGTGCTGTATTCAAACCTGACTTCAGATTGCTCTTAGAAGCAGCAGGAAGAATTCTCTGGTGATGGTGGCCTCTTGTCTTTTGCAAAAGTGACACAAACCTAGGTTGTGCATGTTTGCCTTATAGCTAGGAGCTGTGAGGGGAGAAATCTAACTTAAATAGTTTATTTTATATATACAGTGCTGCCTGTGAACTATCCAGCCATGTAATATGAAAAACAGAGGCATTCATGGTGAGATTTTTTTCTGGATAGCCGTCGTGTAACAACTGGCAATTAGGATGTCCAGTGATGTATTCAATATAAATTTCTCATGACATATGCTGAAAAGAAAAATAAATAAAAACCCTTGTCAAAACTAATAAACAAGTTTGCAAGGTCACAACCTACCCATGCAAAGTACAAAAATTAATCCCATTCACCATCGCACCATAGAAAATAACATAGATAAGAATCAACTTAACAAAAGAAGTGTGACCTGTGCACACTAAGAAAAGGACAAAACATGCTGAGAGAAATTCAAAATGCATATAAATCCAGTGATGTTCTATGTTCATGGCCCAAAGACTCCATATTGTTAAGACACCATTTTCTGCCCAAATTGATCTACAGTTCTTTTTCGGTGGAAATTGAAAGCTGATGCAAAAACACAATGTATATGGAAATGATAAATGGAGGACACGAAGGAGTTTCAGTCATGGAGACGCCGTTAGGCCATTGTGTCGGTGGAACGAGCAGCCGACGTCAATGAAACAGACGTGCGAGTCCAGAAATCCGCATTCACGCTCTGGGTCGACGGCTATTTGACTGAAAGTGCCAACGCAAGGAAGGAAGAAGTATTTTTTCAACAAGTGGTGCCAGGAGATATGGGCACACACACACACACACACACACACACGCGTGCGCGCACATGCATGCACACACACACATGCGCACATGCATGCACACACACACACGTGCACACGCACGCGCACGCACGTGCATGCACACACACGTGCATACACACACGTGCACACACACATGTGCACACACACACGCATGCACACACGTGCACACATGCATGCGCACACACGCGCGCACGCATACACACGTGCACACACACACATGTGCACACACACATGCGTACACACACACGTGCACACACACACACACACACGCAACTCACAATGGTCCATAGATCTCAACGTAAGCTCCAAACACACACATGTGGTACAGAAAACGAGAAAACCTGCGTAGCCTTACGTGAGACGACATTTCGTTGGCTGTGACCCCAGAGGCCTAAAGCTTTGAACCTGGGAATGAAGTGGGATTTACTTCAGGGAGCGTTAGGCGTCTGAAAAGGTGGTCACCTGTTAACCAAGAAAGTCTGGATAAACTTGTGAACGTCAGAACCACCCAACGACGCAGCGAATGACTCTAAGTGCCATGAGCGTCCTGACACGGGAGACTGGGAGCCAGGACGCATGCGACAGTGTGGGCGCCGGACGGCGTCGGAGGAGTGGAGGTGCGTGCCAGGCCCTGATCGGAAGGGGCTCCCGGTCTAACGCTGATGTTCACGAGCACGAATGATTAGAGCGAGAACAGAGGGTCCCCAGGACCGTCCCCGCGAACGGTGCACGATCGGCGGTCGGCGAAGGCCCCTACAATGGGTAACCTTGACCTGAATCTCTAAGGAGCGATACAACTTCTCCGGACAAGAAAGCAGTCAGGGGTGGCGCAGACCAAGGGAGATGCCGGCGCAGATGTCGCACTTACAAACGCCCATTTAGCACCATGCCCCGAACACTCTTGTAGATGCCGGGGACACAAACGTGGACACAACGGTGTGTTTGTGAGTCATAGAGGTGATTGGGAAACGAGCGCTGGAAGGGAAATAAAGCCTGGAAGACGCATGGCAACTGCAGGGAGAGGGAGGGTCACCGTGCTCGGAGGGACCCTCTGGGAAGGTCCCACTGAGAAGGAGGTGCTGCCCAGTGTGCTTGAGGAGAAAGGCATTTCCGGGGAGGGCAGAGCGGAGGCACAACCCCAGGCTGGGGCTTCCATGAGCGAGGAGTCCCGAGTGGCTGGGGAGGATGTGGGGGAAATGCTGGTGCTGAGAGCAGAGACGCGATGATTTGATCAGAGGACAGATGACATTAGCCTTATCTAGGGTTTGAGGAAGTGGCACACAATAGCTCACTCGGGGCACTTTATCCATGTCGTGCAGCCAGAACAAGTGGAAAAGCGGTCGACGATTACAGGAGATGAATCTCAAGGGGCAAGCAAGCACGATCAGGACCCGAAGACCCTGCACTGGGCAACCGCGCGTCCATGGTCACTCAGAACCATCCCAGGGGACTCCAGTGGTCCCAGTGCAATTGTTGGAAGTGCCGGATTCCACTATCAAAAGTGCTCCGGTTAGGGGACTAAATGCTACGGCCCCCCAACACGTAAAGTGATGTGCTTTCGGTCTGCTAAGAGATAAGGGGGGAATGAAGGATCACGAGCTGGACAAAGGGCTCACGAACACAGTGTGGTGACAGTGTGCTCAAGGCCACGCTGGAGGCTGGAGACCATTTCTGCCCCAGTGGAGAGTCCAAGACTTTAGTTAGTCCGTGACCTCGGCCAGCGGGTTGCGGGGAGGCGATGACAGCAGAAGTGTGACGTATTCATGTTTGATGACTTCGTCACCCTTTGCAGCCTTCGCGCCTCCAGAGTCTCGGGGAGTAAATATGCTTTCACACATTGGCGAGTCTTCAAATGGGCAGGGACTTATTTTTCTTAAAAAGGAAATTGACCTCTAAAGGGTGCCATCCCAGCTCCCTTCATAATTAATTTGTAATGTGTGACACTGACCCCCAAATTTACGATGTTCTGAAATTATTAGAAGATTTGATTGGACATTTTGGAATCCTACACAAATACAAAGCACCTTGCTCTAAAGTGCTTAAATCTGCTGAATACCTCTGTAATGGAGCATAACTCACTATTAACATTATAGTTTTAGGCCATGGTGTCTGTTATGTAACTTCAACCTCATAAAAAATTCACGAGCAGTAATATTACTCTAATTCTAAGAAACTTCACCAGACAGCTGAATCCACTAAATAGCCAAAGTGTCTGGCTTCTTAAGCAACTTTGAAATCAAATAAATTCTAATTTTAGTTTTT
The DNA here is from genome assembly GCA_004026885.1 of Lyroderma lyra. Taxonomy (NCBI): domain Eukaryota; kingdom Metazoa; phylum Chordata; class Mammalia; order Chiroptera; family Megadermatidae; genus Lyroderma; species Lyroderma lyra. Next base: position 361,857 of record PVJL010000629.1, on the reverse strand, counting down.
AATAAACTTCACATTTGAGAGGACTATTAATCATGTGCAGGGTGAGGGAAGAAATTAGCATTAATTAAGCACCCATAATATGTCAGACAGCATTGGAATGCTGTCTAATTTTATCATCCCAGTGACCTCAAGATAGAAGTTTTAGCTAATTTGCAAATGAAGACGCTGAGGTTCACGGTGGTTAAGTAACTTGTCTAAAGCCCCTCAAACAGTAAGTGGTACCAATTGAATGCAAAACAGGCCTGCCGGACTCCAAACCCCCAACCATTTCCCGAAAACCTGTCCTCTGCCACTGTTTATAACAAATATCCCACTGAATAGTCAACAGATAAATAATTAAAAGTAAAAACAGAATAATAAAATAACAGATATGTTCCACTAAATGTGTCGGTGTTTGCTCATATGCTGAGGGCTGTATCCGTTCGCGTGCCAGGGGTGATGGACGTGATGTCATAGAACATTAAGTGACACGTCCCCTTTACTACATTCCAGGCAACTGCCTTATATATTAACTCAGGTTTTCTCAATGATCTTAAAAGGTAGCTAGCCAGTATTACTGGTACCATTTACAGCTGTAGTAAATGAGGCATCGTGACGCAAAGAGCAGATTCGTCAGAAAATGTTTCAGGTTGACCCCTGGTTGCCCTGGCAACCTGCTAGCTGGACTCCCCTCCGAGGTTGGAGCTGCTCTTTCCCATGGGAGGTGTGTGTTCCTTATCGCAGCGGGGGGCGCACTAACACCCCAACATTTCCAAGGCCCATGGAGGCTGAGCAGATGGTGTTTGCAGAAAACTCCTTCCTTAGGTAACCCCAAAACTGCGTCACGGAGGGGTAATCAGGCTGCAAATTCCCCTGCAGCAAAGCCAATTTTCACCTCCGCCCAACAGAAAGCGAGAGCCCAGTGGAGTGCAGTTGACCCACCGGAAGGTCAGCCCCAGTGAACGTGTCTCTGTGGGCAGGGTGGAAGACAGGAGACCCATTTTCTCTAGTCTCTACTGACCCAACTTTGAAACTTTACTCTCCTCAATATAGCTTGCTTTTATTTACCATATATAACATCCTTCTGTGCATAATGCACATCCATGTTTTTGGCCCAAACACTTACATAGATACGGAATTAGTACTACCGATGTATAATGTGCATCCTTATTTTTCCCTCACAAATTTGGGCAAAAATGTGTGCATTATACAGTACTTACTCTTTTGCTTTTTGCAAACCCACGTCTATGTCACTGTACAATTTACTTCCAACCCTGGGGTGATATAGCTCCTGTACAACAGCCTCAAGATCACGTGACTGAGATGGAGCAGGGACTCAGATGCAGGCTTCTGTCACAATCAAAATGTATTTCTTAATCAAGGCCAAATGGATACAAACTTATATAAAAGTTCACATGTATCCCTATTAGACTCATAACTGAGTTCTTGTTTGGGATGAATATTGCTAGGCATTATCAAAGAAGAGAACTGAGGATTCAGAGCAAAAGGAAATTTAACATGTGACATATTAGAATAAGGCCAGAGGCAAAAAAAGAAATGTCTATGGTCATGACAGATCAATACAATACCAAATCCTTAGGAGGGAGACGCTAACACCTGAGAGTTCATCACCAAAATGGTGGAGACAGATAATGGCTCAGGAGTTGGGCAGACCTGGGTTAGCATCAGTGCTTTAACTCTGTGTGAATTTGGTCAAGTTATTTTATATAGCTAAGTATCATTTGTTTCTAAAGTGGCTAGATAATGGTATTTATTTCTTAGGGTAGTTAGGTGGATTAAAGACAAACAATGTACACAAAATGTCTAAGACAATGCCTGGCACATCACACACAGGCACATAACTAGCTAATAATGTCTCCCATGTCAGCATACTCAGTTTAGTCAGATAAAATCTAGGAATCATAGAGTTCAGTGTAAAAATTACTGCTAATTAATAACTCAGGCCAAGAAAGGTGAAACTAATTTTGCACTTAGACTTGCATCTAAATGGTTATTATGAATATTCTGCAACAAATTAAAAACGTAGATGGCAGCTTTTGAGTGCATATGCAGATACACACAACCTGCATTTAAAAGCAAAGTAATGGTTGATTTAGACAGCGTTCTACTTAATGAAATTCAGAAGGAAATATAGTTCAAAATATATGCCACGTAAGTTGCAAAATGTAATATCTGCCTCAAACTATAGATTTAAATAGCTATTTTTAGCAAATGCCTAAGGTGCCTCCTACAGGAAGGGACCATGCGGTTTCTATTTGGAAGTCATGATTTCACTAATAATGGTTTCAGTTAGATGCAATTTTCAACTAAGTTGGTAGGCAAGATAGAAACCTTTGCAAATTAGAATCCTGTCTTGGTCTATACTGTGATCTGAAAATTGGTTCAAAGGGAATAACATATCTAAACACGAATGACCTTGAAAGTGAAAATTGGAAATTTCACGTTCTGCTCCAGATAAGACAACACTACAGGTATTCAAGACATATGGAAAATAAATGTGATCTTAATGTATTGCTTCAGATTATTTTCGTATGTTACAAAATTTTGTGCAACACGATGAAGAGAATATTGAATTTTTATTTGGAACATAATATAGTTATTTGTGATTTCTATGACATTGGAGTTATTATTAGTCTGGTCTTCTATTTGTTTACCTAATTGATTGTATTCAAAGAGCTCTATGGATTCCATGGAAATAAAAGTCAATAAGGACAAAACATTAAGCAACTTGTTTTATTTTGGTTATTACTGCATTGGAAAATTGTCTTCTTAATCTCATAGTTTTTTTAAAGATAGAAATGTCAGATTTATTGCCTATGAAAATTTATATGAGTATGGATTTTCTTCAGGGTTGGTTCTCAAAGCAACTAATGCCTCATTTCAAATGAAAGATTTTATGCATAGAAAATATTACACATTTAACACACATAAGTTTTATAAATGTAATTTTTATTGATCTGGAAAATGCTAAGAAATAATATTCGATACCCTTATCAGTTGGATAAATCGAGCATTGGTGGAAAAGCATGTGAAAATCTATATAGTTTAATGAAGAGAGCAAAGATAGACCTTTAACCCTTTAAATAGAATATGCGTTGCTACTATAATTTTATGTCACAAATTCTATTACCAATTCTCACAAATCCCTTTAAAACAATAGCAACTCATTCAAAATACTGTGCCATTTAAACTACAATTTTTCTAATCACAAAATATGTAAATAAAACATGGCCTTCTGATTTTAAAAATTTGTTCTGAGGACCAATCAGAATAATACATGGAAAATCTCGAACCAACTGAATTGTGCGGTATTAGTCATAGAATTGCTTATCTCTTTATTCTCCTTAAAGTTAACCATAAATTACTCTTTCAAATCCAATTATGTGAGAAGCTTTCTCATGTAAAAGAGGGCTGAATGTTTTTGATTGCTATTTTTATGATCCAGTGTGAACTCCAAGAGAAATACATCTGCCCAGAGGGACTCCTCATGGTTAATGGGGCCCACATTCATAAGCAGGGTCTAGCGGCCATTGCTGACAAAAACCTCTTGCACAGTCTGCATTTCAGGGAAAAGTCACAGCCCCTGGTGTCTGCGGCCACCATGTGGAGGAGTTCCTAGCTCCATCTTTCCACCAATGGACTGAGACCGGCCCCATCCAATCAGAACTGCACAACTGCATCTTCATTTGCATCTCTGCTGACCAATCAGAACTGCGCCATAGTGACCAATAAGAATGTGTGGTGTTGACCAATCAGAACTGCATACTTTGGATGCCTCCTTTGCATGAAATTGGACACATTTGGAACCTGGGTGGGACTTTTCTCTATAAAAAGCACCTCCCTTGCCTCTCCCAAGAGTGAAGGCTGGATTTCCGCTGGAGGCTGTGTTACCCCTGGTTTGCACACCAGCAATATCAACATGGCAAGCTCCATAGGCTCATCTCCTTTCGCTGCACCCCCACTTTCCTCATGCCTCCAATTTCATTCTGTTAATAATTTTAGCAGCTCGATTAAAATGACTCCATTCTAATACGTATTTTCTATCTTCCACCTGCCCTTGTACTTATATTTGAATTCCACCTAATTTTCACATGTCACAAAATACAATTATTTTTTGTTTCATTACCAACAACTTAAAAAGAAGTAACTGTTTTTAGCCGATGGCACACAAGTAAGTGGTGTGTTGGCTTTTGCCCCTGCCAACCCCTGAAGTCAGTGACTACATTTTGAAAGTTCAATCGGTATGCATGGGAAGCAGCGTACGGTAGGGCAAGGAAGCCTGGAGCCCAAGCGTGCTCCAGCTGATTGATTATTAATGTCGCTTTGACTAAGGCACCAGCCACGTTGGGCTTGATTTGCTTGAAACCAGAGGTACAAACATATATGAGTATATCAGATTTTCATAGGAATGGAATAAAATTCCACATACAAAATGCCAACTACAGTAGCCAACCTAGATTAGAAAATTAATAATTTTTCTTTATTAAAAGAAGTTCTTTCTTGCATGGTTGCTTATATAACAGGAACACTAGAATATTGAAGATTTATTATGCAGCAAAATGCTTTCCAAGTTTCATTTATTTATTCACCAATTATACAATCTTACAATAACTGTTGACAATGTATATTATAATCCAGCTAATATTAGTTTGCTTTATATAGTTACAAAATATATTTTAAATGAACATTTTATTTCACTTACATTAATGGAAAACCAGTAGCACTTCCCATAAATAAAAGAAAACAACCTTATTAAACTATGAAATAAAAAAATAAACAATAAATTGTAAAAGCACATTTAAACATTGAAACAAATGCTCATTAGAAAAGTTTTTTAATGAGAAGTCTTGAAATATTTATGATCACTCAGTAATGGAAGGATGTTTGGCTCCATGTGGCTGGTTTAAACATGCCATAGCAGTTCTATGTCTGAACCAAACTCGGTTTTTGTTGTTGTTGTTTTTGGTTTTTGTTTTCTGTGGTTTTTTTTTTTTTTTGAGTTTTTGATGTTAGTCTACATTGAGAGAATCCAAACTCAGATGTGGGGCTTAGCAAAAAGAACAAAAAGTTTACTGCATTTCCTCAGTGGTCCCAACCCTGGGACAAAACGCTCTGACACAGAATCACGTAAACGATCGTCGTGCGCATTTTCACTTCAAGATGCCATTTCCTGAGCTCCGTCTTTCGTGTTGTGCAGGACCCAGTCCTCATCCTGAAAGGATTCATGGAAAAGTTCATGTTTTCCAGTATTAGACATAATGAGAACCTTTCCCTCAGTAAAACTCAATGAACTCCAAAACAAAAGAGTAACCAATTTCATCTTCACCCGCAAAGTTACAAAGCTAAGGAAAAAGGAGAATATTCCATGACCTGCTCTTCATATGCTTGGCTGTTGCCTGGCCTGAGCAGAGAGACCTCCTAAGTGTTCCCATGCCATTGGCCGGAACACCCCCTTCACAGCACAGCACCTGTGAAAGGTGGGTGACAGTGTCTTTTGGGGCAAACCTTTGCATGCACCCTGTTCTTTGCTATGCAGTGTACTGCTTCCAGTGTGTGTATTGCTTAGGAATTGAGTCTCCATTTCTACAAATCTGCCAGCATTTGCAGAATACTATGGTGTCAGGGCTCTTCTGCACCCCCTCGCTGGTGAGTACTGAAAGATTTTTCTGGGTTCACGACTGTTCTATCATCCATATATGAAAAATAATGTTGAGTTGTGTTTTTTTTAATAGTACAGCCGAAATAGCAAATTTAAATTTTTAACTTTATCTCTAATGCTTTTGCACACAGTGTTGGCTTGGTTTGGTTTTGCTTTTTGACAGAGATGTCTTACCAATTTCTTGCTTTGTCTATCATGATCACTTTTACCATTTCTTTGAATTTTTGCTGTCTTTCTAATTATCTCAGTGATTAGCTTCTCTGCCCCTTGAAATTAAATATGATGGTATAAACAAGACTTCAAGAATTTTCATTATTTTCCCTATCACACTGAGCATTTATGTAGAGCACACTTAAATACCTTTCTTCTTTGCTTTAAATGTTTTTAATCCATTTTGTATGAAATTCTTTCTTTGTGTTTTGAGACAAAGTCTGATGCTCCTGAAAACAGAACATGTGTGTACACAGATGTAAGGCACACAACAGAATAGTTTGATCACTGCCTTCGAATAAAGAAAGAAATTAAAAATAATCACATTGTTTTCATTTATTATAGCTGAATGTATATTGGGATGTATATGTGCATATGTGTGTATATACATATGTATCAATGCCTGATTCATTGATATTTAAGACTAACACATATGTTTTTATAATAATCTTCAAAATTGGGCATTAAAATGCCTTACTGTTTAAGTTGTGTGTATGTATGTAATTTGTACTAAATTTAGCCTTATGGTTCTCTTATTCAAAGTGTCTATCTTCTTACTAATATTTTGCCTGCCTGATTAATCAATTTCTAAGATAAATTTATTAAAAAGTCCCCCTTTCATTGTGGAGTTTTTAATTTTCCCTTGTACTTTATCTGTGTATTTTATGTTCATACATATGTTCATAACCTTTATTCTCTGTGGTTCCATGAGTCATTGTACATCAGCATCTTTGTCTGTGAGGGTTTTTGCCTGGAATCTGTTTTGTCTGAACTGAAAGCGCGGCCTCCAGGTTCCGCCGGTCTCTGTGCAGCGGGGCCTGCGGATCCATGCCCTTCAGTGCACCGCGAATGGTTTAGCAGTCTGTTTCCCGGATGACACACAGCTGGGTGGGGCACCGACTGCATTCCAGTGCAAACACTTCCTCCATGGACACATGCCTGGGCGCGCCCCAGCCAGTGCTATTGGGGACCAGCCCGGCACCCTTTGCAGCCCGTAACCCCCCACCCTGACCCCAGCAGTGAGTTGAAGCTGTGCCCTCTTCTCTTTAGGCCCAAGAGCCTCACTAAACCGTGGATTGCAGCCTGCCGCCCAGCGGACAAGGTTCTAGTCCTCTCTCTCGCATGCCCACTGGAGACATTTGCTCATGTCCCGGTCTGCTGGCTCAGACGTCACTTCTGGCTTCTGGACCTGAACTTCACTGAGCCTGAGCTGCCAACCCCTACACATTTTCCTTCTTTCTTTCTTTTTGGCATCTAAAATCTCTGTAGCGCTACTTTAAAAAATTGAATTAGAACTATTTTAGTCCAAGTTTTACCCGAGTTTCAGTTGACATATCCCAAAGTGAGGTGTCAGACAGTACATTTCCTTTCAGGAAAATGAAATACCTGAAGACTAGGGCTTGGCCATGACACTGATCTCCAGTTTATAGAAGAGTTTGGAGACACTGAGCAAACAACTAAAGGTTGGGGCCATGCGTAAGGGGACAGCCACCAGTGGGAAGGGAGTCCTGCCATCCCCCAAGCTCCTCTGTAGATGATGGGGGTGGGACACACATCATGAGAAGCCCCGTAGCTAACAAGGAGTCATAATTGCCCACCAGGCAGGTAAGTGCACTTGTTTGATTCAAATGGGATGGGGAAGGTGGAAGGTTTCTGATCTGAGACTGTTTTGTGACTCAATGACAAGGGAGGAATTTATCCTCTGAGTGTGAGAGGAAAAACAACACCTGCCCCGAGCCTAGTCCAAAGCAGGGGGCAGAACCGGCCTGCGGAGCGGTCTCGTCCGAAGCAGGGCCGGGGTGCGGGAGGCCGTTGCCGAGCGCCCCCTGACTACAGCCTGGGAGTCCTGCCTGTTCAACGGAACAGTGAGGGTGAAGTTTCTCCTGTGTGTGTGTCTCATTTCTTTCTTTTCATGGATTTCCTATGGTAGCTCTGCCCTTGGGGCACAGGAGAGGGCAAGCACAGTATTGTTGCAACACGTCGCCCACGAAGCCCCCCACGTTCACGGTAGTAACAGGACCCGGCAGCAGCACAGCAGCCCTTCCCTCTGGCTTTGGTGGAGTATTTTGTGGGAAGATAAAAATGAGTAGGTCGAGGAGCGTCGCCCTACTGTCACCTCGAAGCAGAAGCCACTCTGGCTGCCTTGGACTTGAGGCCCGTTTTTGAGAACTTGAGCCGATGACAGAGGATGTGAAAACAGATAAGCAGTGCCACCAGAGTGCGGATTCTCACTGGGGACAGATTCTCCATCTTCCATGTACGTGACTTCCTGTCCTTGCATCTGTGGGTACACGGATCGTTGTTGGAAGGAACGAGAGAGAGCGCTTAATCTGAAACTTCATCTGTTTCACATCAAAACAAACTCAGGGGTAAACTGGCATAGCGGAGGGTGGGCCCGACTGCAGGGGCCTGCAAACTGATCTCCATGAAGGGGACATGGGCAGTTCAGGCACGTCCAGGGGGCATCTCCTTTCATTACAGAGGGGGCGGCCCAGGCAGGCTGCAAGGAAGTTGGGGCGTGTCGTGAAGCACGGTGCTGAGGAGGTGAGGTGTGCCAGGGGGCGGGGGGCATGCACACGTCTGATCAGTGTTCATTTGTGTCGAGGTGTGAGACGGCGGCCTCAAACCTGTTTAGAACGCATTTCCCACGCCTTAGAGCAGACCGGATGATGGCCACAGGCACAGTCCACATTCAGCTGCTGTTTTCTAAACACTCGTGAGTCTGGCAGTAAGGTCCCTGTCGGGACGTGGGGACTTTGTGAATCAGAGTGTGACAATGGGGTAAAGCAGCTGACACTCGTTTCCCTCTTGTCGCGACTCTCCAGAGGGACATGAGCTGCTACCCCCACTCTCTTCTCTCGGGAGCGTTCGTGACTGACCGTTAGACGTTTCTGGGGTTAGGAAGTTGCGTCACGATGTGCCGTTTTCCGTCCCGTCTTGTTACCTTAAATTACGCAGCAATACGTGGTGTTTTCTAAAAAATGCCCATGTACTCCAGGCCAGAGCTTAGATGGACACGCTGCCCTACGCACCTGGGAAGGGCTTCAAATACAGCTTCTGGGTGAAGACAGATTTGAGGGTGATCCTCACAGTGACCACTTACGGCCATTCCTGGGAAGGACGTGGGCGGAGACGAGCCTCCGCCAGGAAGAACAGCGTTTGTTCTAATCAGGGGAGTTCAAAGTCAATGGTTCACACAAAGTGAATACTCGGAAATAAGTGGGAATTGTTTTATTTGGGGCAAAAGGACTAAGCTGTACAGTATTATTGAAATGAAGAGGAAAACGTGCGGAGAACTGACGGTCTTCACCTGTTTCGTAAAGTTATCCACCCACTTCCTCAGTGGGGCATAAGAAACACCTGTTATAAAAGGTTTTAGTCGAATATTCTGGTTCTGCGTTTTCACTGCCCCCCTGCCATCTCCTCAGAGCCCTCCTGGCCAAGCAGAAAGAAGAAAGATAACACGAGAGGATTTAGTGGCTGGAAAAATCCACCCGCTTTCTTTGGAAAAGCGAGTCGGTAAGGACGGTGTTTCTGAGAATGCACAGCATTCAGAGCGGCCTTAGGTAAGGCGGCTTCATTCCGAGAAGGACGCTCCAGGCACACAGAACAGCATGGTGGCACCCAGGTGAAGGGGAGAACAACGGGGAGACTCTCCGAGGTGCGAGGAACTCGCACTGTTCACGCCCGAGGGCCTGGGACAGCCGGCGCCTCTGCCAGGACGCCGGGAGCAGGGCGGAGGGGAAACCTCTCTCAGTGTCTCCAGGCTCAGCAGTTTGACAGCTGACCCAGAGGACGACAATAAAGCCACAGCATCCAAGGTCTTCGGTTCTGGAAATTTGCAGACCCTAAATATGACAATGTATCCATCACCACACTTTTGTATTTCCTTCTTATGTAATGTGTTGTTTATTATTGAAAAAAAATGGAGAAATAAGAGTTTGTGTAGTCAGGGTAATATCCAACTAGAAACAAAACACAATAACAAATCATATTGACAATATGTAAATTATACTTATATAACCATTTAATTTGAGTTCAACTGGGGACTATTCTAAGACTAACACACACACACACACACACACACACACACACACACTATTCAATCCTCATGACACCTAACAAAGAGGCTGTACTACCCGGTGATACCCGTTATTTGCAGATGAGGGAATTATGAGGGGGAGCGTTTATGTGTCCCAAAGTCCTACTTCCAGCAGCGGGGCCAGCCAGGACTTAATGGGCAGGCAGGCTTCTAACACATTCTATACCACTGTACAGAGCTCAACACCTTCCTGTTAACAACAACTCACTGTGCTCTCGAACAGAACGCAAGAGGGAAACACAGAAACCAAAATCTAAAGAAAACGTGGACAACAAGAGATCACACCTTAGTGGGAGAGGAAACTAAATAAATGATAGCAAAATAGGCACACCGTCTTAAATGGGGCAGAGAACAATGGTCCTGTCCAGTTTCAAATGGTACCACCTGGTCAGCCTACCGACACCTTGAATTTAGCCCAGTGAGACTAGGCTGACCAGACAGACCATGTGACATGGGACAGCACCACTGTTTTCTGTCCCATTTAAAGTGGTGCGTCTGGTCAGCCCAATGAGAAATGATATGCTGTGGCTCGTGCCTGCAGTTAAAGTGTGCATGTCTGAACGGCATCGTGGTTCAGCAGGTGGGACCTGGAGGCAGAAGGCATAGGTGTTCGAACCTCCCAGCTGTGTGATGCTCTGAGTCTCAATGTCCTGGTTTGTAAAATAAGATTAAAAATAGCAAAACAATAGAAAGCACCCAGAACACTGACGCACGTGAACCGGCTCCGAACAGTGCCTGGCACGCCCCCAGCACTCCGCAGACGTAGTTTTTCCTACGACAGGTGAGACCAGAGACGTGAATCGAAAATGCGTGCGGGCAGGTAGGATCTCCACAGGCGGAGGCCGTTAGGAACTGGAAGAGGCCCAGAAGGTTAAAGGAGGCACAACCGAATGATAGGGAAGTGGGGTTCTGTGGAAACGGCCTGGAGAAACACGTGGAGGTGAGACCAGGGCGAACCCCAGGGCCGCCTCCGGGGGTGCGTGGCTGAGGGCGTTAGTAAGGGCGGGGGCACGCTTCCTCCACCCTGAATGAGTAAGTGACGTCGTCTTTTAGTGTAAGTCTGATTATATCACTTCGAATTTTATTTTGTTTTCTGACCATTTTAGAGGGTGAAGCAAAAAGCAGTAAGTTGATTGTGATAGGAAATAAGCTTACAGACGTCGACGTTGAACCATTCTGCTGCCTCGCAAGAGCGTTGCCTCGGCAACCAGACATTCCAGGGGACTTCTGCTTGGACTTTCTCCAAGATGTGGGCCGTGTCCCTCGCCAGCACATGTTCTTCACCGTCTCAGGGCGTTGGGGGCCGGGCGGGAGGGACAGTGGCCCTCCCAGGGTGGCAGCTGCGAAGGCAGTCACGTGCGGCTATTAGCTGGGAGCCGCTGCCAGTGCCGAGCACTCGTCGTGGGGATGGGAGCGCAGCCGGAGCGACCGCTTGGCCGTGCCGAGCTCCGGAGCACCTTCCTCCTGTTCATGGCGTTTGTAGTTTCGTCCTTAAATCCGCTTCCGGGGGAACGTGCCTTCTGCACCTCCTTAGAGTCCATGACTTATTCCGTGGACATGCTTGTTAGTACATGAGCATGTAGGAGAAATGTGGAATCCCTTCTCAACCTGAGGAGCCAAGAAATGAGATTTGATGCATTCTCTTGGGGGTGGGGGTCTGGTGTTGAAATTGTGCGGAATTATAGAGGAAGTACGGTAAATTCATGCATAATCAGTCATCGGTCACTACCGGTAACGGGATTCATTAACTTAGTTGGACACTGTTGCAGGTGAGACTGAGTGTTCTGTTGAATCTCTGTTGTGTCAGGGAGCTCGGATTGCTGAGCTTCTGGGGTCTGTATAGAAAACACCCATAGCCAGTGTGCTCACTCTTATCCCATCAGAACAGTGCACCCTAACGTGTGCGACTAAGAGAATTGCGCTGGAACCCCAATACAAGGGGTAATGACAGCCGACCACCTCTGGGCAATGTCAGTATGCAAACATGAGCATATCTGATAGGAATTCACGTTCAGAACCTTCAACAGCAAAGAAGAGAGGCCGTGGGGGAAGATACGCACTTGACTTTTTGGAGTTCCTCAACCACCTCTCCTCTGTCTTTTTAAACCCACTGTTTCAGATGTCTTAGGTCAGGTAAATGTGAAATGGAGACACGTGATGGGCTTTGAACTTGAGAAATTAACAACGACTGAGTGGCGTGACTGGATTCAGCCAAGTTAGCAGACAAAGTTCGGTCCATTAGCTCATGATTGCATTTCTGCTTTGGGGGTGTCTGTCACCCAGGATTTTGCTTCCTATGACATGCATTTTCTGTTGGGTTTTATGGGATTTAAAAATGTACAACACCCAATATTTGTGAGATTTACCACATTAATTAGACTATTAATGAATATCACCTCCATGTAAGAATTATAGCAGTTTTGTTTAAAAATTCTACGAAGGGATAAAATTAACCAATCTTGCACTTTGTGTATGTACATGTGCAACATATTTTAGAAACATACAGAATTGAGCAAAGTGAAAATTCACTCTCAGTAATGTCAATATAATGAGAAAAAAATAGTCAGGTCGGTTGATTAAAATAAGAAGCAAATTAATTGAAAAGTCCACAAGGAACAACCTAAACATTAAGTCTGAGAAGCCTTTGTCTACTTTATTTCACTGTGGGATCATTACATTATGCAGCATCATTCCTGCGGTATTAATATTAAAATAATATTTACTGTTTACAAGCTCTCCGTGCAGATTTAACTTGTAAATACTCTGAGTTGTGCCCTATGGCACCGCAGACATTATTATGGTAATGTTAACACGCCTGACGAGTGTTCACATTAGACTACAAAGAGCCTGTTCATATGTCTTCCCTGAATTGTCCTCTTGCCTTAGGTACCAGTGATGTAGAAGAACGCAGAAAATCTCATCAGGACCTAAATCGACTTGGAGAAAAGACTACTTCAAGGAATAAGCCAACAGGACAAAAGAAAACCAAAAGGAAATGTTGGGGTCAGTGACAGAAATTTCAGATTCTACCACAGTGATCTAATTACCTTCCATAAATCACAAAACCAACCCTGGTTCCAGTGAGTGATCTCAATCCAGGTCCAAATAGATGACAGTACTGAGTCTGTCATTAAGCGATTGCTGTCATTATGTTCAGTATCAACAGAATGACATGATGGCAATATCCACAAGAAAGTATTCATGTATCTAGTCATTTATTGTTATATACACGTATAATTTCAAACCAATTTTGAGAAAATGTTAATTTGTGAAACTCTAATTGACTATGCAAGGAGTATTGTTTTTGTTTCGCTTAGTTGGGATTATCGAGGCAAATACTAATTCACTCTGGGTAAAATGGGATGACCAAAACAAGCCCTAGGCAACAGGTGCCGCACGGGTGGCCCGACGCCATGGCGAGTCCGCCTGTGGCCCTGTGCCACGCAATAAGCCACGAGTGCGTGCTCTGCACCCTCCCTTCCCCAGCCCGCTTGGGAGGCAACGCTCTGTCGCTGACACGACTCTGAAATGTTCCGAAAAAGGCACCATGACGGTTTGTAAACAGCTTGTTGGTTAGTTAAGCCTTACTTAAAATGCAACGGAGGTATTTATGATGTGTGTCGTAGTCAGCATGAAGACTCAAGCCCTTCTGTGCAGAAAGATTGATGTCTGACTAGCACCCTCCATCCACCGATCCCCACAGGAGATGTTTCTTGTGTTTCTAATAGTTGGAATATTAGGATTTTTAAATAGGTCTCATCCCACATGTTGCAGGTACAGTATTACACATGCACAAGGGCTGTCTGGAAACTATCCGGCCATGTAATATGAAAAATAGAGGCATTTACGGCCGGATCCTTTTCTGGGCAGCCCTCTCATATCTCTATGACTTCCATGACTGCTCAGGAGTGCACACACACACACACACACACACACACACACACAGACTTCTCTCAGATCCCAGATTGCCTATGAAAGTTCTGGGAGAGCTGTGCTCTACCTGTTTCCCTCTGTTGGGGCAGAGAGGACACACGCATGATTAGTGGCTTCCATGGTCAGGAGTGACTTTGCCCTTGTGTCACGAGCTGAGTGTGATGCAGAGGAAGGAGCACCCACATAAATGAGGGTGCCTCTCGCAGCCACAGCCCTGTGACACCTGTGTGTCCTGAAGCCACTTTTGTCTTATTCATGTTCAAACCTTCGGTTGTAAAGCACATCTAATCATACTTACTTTACGAGTTAGTTTAAATAATATGCCTGTGTATATAGAGACAATGAGACACCGTAAATACTTTATAAATGGCAATTATGAAGTGATAGAGTTTTTATCTTAAATATTTAGTAAAAAGATAATAACTCTGTTAAGGCAAAATTAAAGTCTGCTTTTTGTTAACTAACGGAGTAAATATGTCACACAAAGTCTCCTGGACTTCAGTAATTAATGGAAGGGGTTCCCAGAAATATGCCTGATGACCCCAGACGTCCACAACAGTTTTAAATCATTCTGTTCTTCTTCCCCACAATAGAATGGCTGCAAAATAATGCGGAGTGAGACCCCGTAACTCTGGAGTTTGGATGTGAATTTCCCGAGGGAGGAGCAATTAGCTGTATACACACGATGGCAAGATTGAAGATGACTTTCCATCCACAGCGTGAGTACACGAGCCCTCCACAAGTGCTAAAGCCGTAAGCTCTCCTCAACTTTGAGTAAATTACAAGCACATTTGCATATTACTGATAAACAATGATAGAAAACACTTTAGTGTAACTTTCTAAAATGTATTTTCAACTTGACAGCAATAAATAATAACCCTTTAAACACATGGTTGTCCTTAACTCAATACCTTCACATTCACATTGGAAATTAATGCATTCCTGTTTAAGATAGGGAATTTTCTATTCATAATTAGCACACAAAATCAGACAGTTGGCACTAAATCATTGTAACCATTGTTTATTTAAATCTAACTCTAAATCTTGGGAATCCCTTTTTTCCGCAATGATGTCTTTGTAATGCCATTTTAACAAGTGAATTTAGTTATCGAAAGTAAAATGAGAAAAAAGTAATTATGGAAAGGGAAATTGTTTAAATTTCAAATGTACAGCAGATAATTAGTATTTTAGTATAATTCCATCACATAAGTACTCTGCCTTCTAATTCTAGAGTCAGATTAAAGTCTCTCAATAATGGATTCACTTGAAGGAAAATAAAGCCTCCAGAAGTCAATCTTAATGTCCCCCCATTTGGGGTAGCACTACCACCCGTAGGATTATTATATCAGCAAGAAGTCATCGTGCTTCAATAGCAATAAACACTGCCCGCAGAGCAGGTGGCCCTAGCGAAGGCCCAGGTTAGTTAGTCAGCAGTCGTGACCACCGGGAAGAGCACTCCTGCCACTTCCACTACAGTTCAGCCGGGGAGGGTAACGACGATTACTCGGTTAAATGCGTCACCTGGGCACAGCGTGTCTTTGCGCCGAAGGCGATTACACAGGCGTGGGTACAGGAAGAGTTTTCCTTCCTCCCCTTGTGAGCCCCAGAACGAGGCCTGTTCCCCTTTGTGAAGGCGGCATACATTTCCCCCATCTCCCGCACCAGGGTGACAGTGACACTTGTCACAGGCGTTGGCGGGGCTGGCACAGGACTGGGGCCGCTTCAGCACACTTCACTGAAACACCTTGACTTCCATTACTCCCCTGTGTGCGTCCCGGCGCTGCCCCACGACGTGGCCTTGCTAGGGCCCAAGCCCTCCGTCCTCGGTCACGGAGAATGCACGACCTCCTGACCTCCAGCAGGTTCTGTGTCATCACTGCTTTCCCAGGAAAGGTTTTCGTTTTTATTTTATTTAAAAGGAAGCTTAGGAAACTACTCCATGGGTATTTTTAAATTTTGCTCTAGGATTATCAGGGGGAAAAAGAAAGCCAAGCTTGGTATGATAAGGACGAAATGGTTGTCAGCTGAAGTGTCACAATTTTCCTGCATAATCTTGTTACGATTTCCTCCTCTCTGCGAAGGAGAGATGCAAATGTCGCAAGGAGTTTAGATTAGATGTTGATTGTTTCTGAATCACCAACCCAAGCCAGAAGGGAAGCTTTTCCATATCAGCAAACTCAACCTGCCTTCCCAAATCAATGACGGAGGAGGCAGGGAGCAGCTGGCCCCTCTCCACGGCTTCCGACCCTTTCTTACGGGAAAGGAAACAAGTGTGAAATGACTCAGTGCTTCAGAGATCTTTCCAGAAGGAGGCCTGACAAGCTGGGACCAGTAATGGACAGAAGGTGGGCACAAGGCTGTGACTGGAGGAGACAATGAGTGGCATTATAACTGCCTGCTTTTTTCATCGTCAGGAGACCCCGTCCTGTTTTTCTGTTTTCTTCCTGAGAAAGGAGTGAAGGAGACCTTCCGTCCTGAGCCGGCGACACTCACCTGCCACCCGTCACATTCAAGACCCGGCGCGTCGTCCAGAGACAACGACAGCTTCTAACAAACAGATTGTCGGTCAAGTCGTCTGAGTGCAAATTTGTCAACTACGTTACTGTTCACTTTTGTTCTACAGCGTAGTACGGAGAGCACTGTTTCCCAGCAAATTCAAACCTAAGTGAGTCACACGTTTTCATAACTTGTACAGGTGTTTAGTGAACGCAGCAGCAGCAAGTTCAGGTGTGTCTTCTCACCCACACTGAAACGAGGACTGGGTGACATTCGTAAACCGTCCAGCCGAGCGATACCGTCTCAGAGAAGTGAGGACACACGTGCTTTGTCTAACCTTCTTTCTTTTTCTTTTTATTGTTAGGTTTATCGGGGTGGCGTTGATTAGTAAAAATGACACAGGTTTCAGGTGTACCCTGGGAGATGACCACATCTAACCTTCGGATATGGCCCGCTATGTAGTAACTCAGTCTTTGCATCCACGTTTTATCTCTTTCAAGCCTGTCGCTATAGGACTCTTTCAAATATTGTAACCTGACATTCTGTGCTGGCCTCTGGTCTAATTACCTGAGAGAAATACAATGTTTTCAAGGTACATAGCAGTTATTTTGTGGGTGATTTCCTAAAACCTTGAGTTTTAATTTGAATGAGTTAAATGTAATACAAACTATTACACCAGTAAAACAAATGGGTGAAAGTAAGTTAGTACAGATTTAATGACTATATTTTAAATAACTTATTTATGGTGCTCTGTGTATGATTTTTTATATAAAGATAGCTATTAGGTTGATACTCCACCAAACCCCACTCTTTAAAATGCATCAACACTTAATACACATTCTGACTGGTCAGAGAGTAATTTAAAGAGTGTCAAGATGCTAAATAGAAACCCGTACAGGTTTGATTGTCAACACACTACTGTAAGAGGGATTCGCTTCTTAGGATTTTTTAGCTACTATCTTAAGCCCAAATCTTAAGCTACAAGCAATTCCTGCTGATTTTTCCTGCTTAACACTCTGTTTCATTTTGCTCTTATTTCCATAGTAACCAGCTAGCACAGGAATGTTCCCACCGTTCTGCTGGCTTCGAATGTCTTGCCAAATCGTTCTGCTGCATGAGGTGTTCGCATTACAATATACAGTGAGTCAGCTTTCTGTTAAGTTTCTGATTGGTAATAAATATCCTCATCCAAATTTTCTTTTTTTTATTTCAAAAAATACTATATTAAAAATTTAACAGTTAAACTTCTTTATTATAGTTTTCAAATTTGATAACACTTCTGCATGTATCTTTTAATCAAGATAAATATGCTCCATTTAATCCACAAGCATCTAATATATTTTACAATGTTGATAGTTATAAGCACATGTAAGGTAAGATTCTCATACTCTAGAAATTATATTTAGTGGAAAAGAAAATCATGAAAATAATCATTTTAAAATACAGTTTAAAAATGTAAGCTATGCAAATTACTATTGATTTAGAAGCGATTGGATCATTTATTTTGGGAAAATTCTCTGCCTAAATGAGTATTTGCCTGAGAGAAAAGCTTGGGGAACATATTGAAGAGGAATTATGAAATCACAGAAGACAGAAAGATAGAACTAGACCCAAGGGTTCAGGGAAAATAAGTAGCACAGTGTGCCTAGAGCAGATAATACTTGGAATGTTAGACTCTTGAAAATAATTTAACATGGATATTTAAATGGAAATATATTTTGCAAGGAGAATATTATGCTAAAAATAAGGAACTGAAGGAATCTTAAGTATGCCAACATTTTTTATTTTTGCCTTCATTTTCAGAGCTGGTATATCTCAGTCTTTCAATGACATAGGTCAAAAGTCAGTGAGTCCCAACGGTGTCTGTATCCACTAGACCAGTGGGAGCCATGGACTGGGGAAATGAGAGCCTTTCTATTTATTAAATCTGTATTATTCACTGTATGCAGATTTTCCTTGAGTTAGTGGCAATTTTATGTGCTCAGTGTCCTCCTCCTGTCACTAAGTGTAGAAAAGTTACTTGCTACATTACTTTTGGAGCTACCAACTGAAATCTTAGCTTCCTGATAACTGGGAGGCTGCTCGTGGGAGTTCACACAAGGCCACACTTTTTAATACGGAGGCAGTTTGACTTAACGCTGCTCCAAAGGACACTAGTCCCCTGCTGCAGTTGGAGCTACTGCATTGGAAAAAAATCACACTCACAGTGAGTATAATTTGCAGAAGTTTTACAGGAACTTTGGGGAAATTAAATTAAAAAGTAGGTTTTCTATTACATGTTATGACTTTCAAGCTTTAAAGATCTTATCAAGAATTTAATTAGGCTGACTTTCTCCAGTTCCCCCCTCAGAGAATGTACATTAAAGTAGTATTTTTCATTTAGTGGTTGGGATTAAAAAAAAAATCTTAATTCAGGTGTTCTAAGGGGTGATAAAACTGGCCCTGGTCACTATAGACCAATCAAGTTCATTAATGCCGCAGTTAAACTGCACATGAGAATTTTATTACGGTTTGGAACTGATGAAAACAATTAAAAGAACAGGTCTAATATGCTAATAGTGGTTCGGTAATTTCTCAAAGCAAAGCCATTTTTCTTACCGAAAGTTGATCTTGCCTTCACTTCTATTTTAGTATATTTTCCTGAATTATATAATTCAGGAAACAGGAAAAATGGGATTAGTTTAACTGCTGTAGACAGGGCTCCATTCTGTTGGGCTTTTCATCTGAGCGACATCACGGTGACTGTTGGTGGCTCTGTAATCTCCGTCCAGGCTCAGGACAAGATGTTAGGAATTCGTCGCTTTAACGAACAACACAATAGTACTTGAGAGAGAGAGAGCGATCTAGGAAGTTTGGCTTCTCTTCATTTACGTGTACTTAATTGACTTGGACAAATGGATTTCCATCCACGGCATATTTGTCTCCGGATGAACACTTGTAAGTCTACACATCTAACACTTATGAGTAATTGCAATGCATCCAGCCTTGTTCTAATCACTCTGCATGTGCTCACTCTTTGGATGTTCAGAAGACAACAGCAGGAACCTATGCACAAACATAGTGTGTGGAGGCATGAAATACAGACACAGGCCATGGAGGTCTTGGCCCAGAATGCCCAGAATCCCCCCTGGACGGCTTGTAAAGATCCAGGCTCCGATGCCCACATACGGGGTCACCATCTCCTGGGGTGAAGCTTCAGCACTCATGTATTTAGCAGTTTCTCAGGTGGTGCTGCGGCTCTCCAAAATTCATGAACCACCGTCTTATGCAGACCTTGTCTTCTTTATTTTGTTTTTCTCAAAAGGGATTCGAAGAAATGGTAAAGAGTTCTTGTGCCAGATTTTGTTCTTAAAACTATCGCATTCTGTGGCTGCGATTCCGTCCCTCTGACGGTGTGTGGAGGTTCTCGGATTCACTCTGTGCACAGCAAGCACCTGATAAAGATTTACTGCTCAACATTATACAGAAAGCTGTGATCATCGATGGCGTGCTCCCACCGCGGAGTAGCTTCGTCTTTGATGTTGATAGGTTTTTAATTGCATCCCTTAGAAGGACCCCTCCTCTTTTGTGTACTATTCTTCGCTGCATGGTGCATCCTATTTGAAATCCACGTTTCCTCCTTTCACCATTTACGCACAAAGACCACTTTTCTCGCACCCAGGTCCCACGCAGGTGACCATGTGGTCACTGCCCTGGAGTATCTTCCTCACGGTCACTCTGAAAACTTGGCTCCTTGATCTGCTGGCCTGTAACCAAACTGCCTGCCTGACACGGTGACCCTCATGGAGAACGGTCCACCTTTTCTTTCTGAAGCAATGCCCAGGTTCACCTGTCTATAGGTGTTCTTCCCTTCTGTCCAGCTAGATCATAGAGAAAATGGTCTTTTGTCATGTGCTGTACCCCGGTTCCTGCTCCCAGCTGGTCTATACTCCCAGCTGAAGCCTGACCCTCCAGATGGAAGCCCCCGACCTGAGCAGGGCTCTGTCTCATGCACCCCCAGGACCCTGATTCTCTCTTCTCAGCATGACAGGAAGGTGGCTCCTCTGTCATCTCAGATTTGAGAGAGAAAGAACAGCTTCCAGGCAGACTCAGCCGAGGAAATGCGAACAGACAGTTCTCTCTGATCTCTTTGGTTGCTTTAAATTTATTTTTATAGACATTGGCATTGTAGCACCCTTGGAACTAACTTTTAACTGTGAGTGGCACAAAAACGTGTTTGCTGCATTGTTATTGCCAGGTATAGATTTTTAGAAGTAGAGATTATAAAATATTAAGAATTGGACCCAGAGACCATTCTTTCTCCTGGTGCCACAATGTTAAACGGAGCAAAATGCGCACACATCCATTAGCTGTAATGTGGGCCTCTGGAGAAATGACCTCAAGGTCACTAAGGGTCATGTCGCCCATAAATGGCGGTCATGTATATCATGTTTTTGGAGACGTCCCTGAGTAGACAGCGAGTTACTTTATTTATAGCTTATCACGGAATGGTGGAACTGGGAGGGGCATTTAAAATAATCTATTCCAACACCTTTATTTTAAAGATAAGAAAATGAAGGGACAGAGAAATTGTGTTAGTTGCCCAAGGTTACAGAGCCAGCGGATTACCATAGTCCGTAGATGATACGGCTCCGGTTTGAACTAGCATTCGTTTCACCCAGAGCGAATGTGTGCAGGAGCAGTTCATACAATCCGCGAAGGAGATAGTGCAGGGGGCTGGGAAAGTGAAGGCCGGGCTGGGGGAGGTTAGGGTGTTGTCCGCCTTCTCACCTGGTAGGGGTGCAGTACCCTCCTTTATTATTAGACGTGTGAATTTAAAGGAATTGATTTGTCCAATACCTGCACGGAAGGCCCAGCAGACAGACTTCGTGCTGACGGCTGTGGTTGGTTACTTACATTTTGCTCTGCCCCCCTTTGTGGAACACAGGAGGCGACGGGACCCGGCGGGAAGAGGCCACCCTCTCCGCAGGCACAGGACGCCGCCCCAGAGCTTCGGGTAGGAGGCCCAGCGCCGGCCCCACGAGAGCCCTGAGGAGGCGACAGGAGAGGCCTCCCCCGGTGTGAGGCTGCTGCTAGCGGTCTCTCATGGGAGAAGGCCCTGCCCGCCGCCTCGTCACGCGCTTCCGCCGCCGCCTCCCCACGCGCTTCCGCCGCCGCCTCCCCATGCGCTTCCGCCGCCGCCTCCTCACGCGCTTCCGCAGCCGCAGCAAGAATGCTTCCCACACGAGGGCGTGGCGGTTGAGCCCGGGCCGGGCGCAGGCTACTGCCCTCCGGTTCCCGCCTCTGCCGCGAGCGGGGCGAGCCGCGGCGAATCCCGCATTTTCTGGGAGTCTCGGCGCCCCACATCAAGGTAATTAAAGGTCTATGGGGCACTGAGCCCAGCGCCCCACATACAGCGCGGCCACCATCCTCCTGGAGCTGTCGTAGCAGTGGAGCTGGGAGCAGAGGAGCGGCCCAGGGCGCTCGGGGAAACAGGGAGCAGGTGCCCGAGGGAACCGGCCCCGGGCCGGCCCGCTTTGACAGAACTGGGCCTGGGCCGGCCCGCTTTGGTCCTTGGCGTTACACTGCTGCGTCCCTGCGGGTCTCTGCCCGCATCCGATGAGGCCTATGACGGTGGGGGCAACGACAGACTCTCTGCCGGGGCCCGATCCCATCCTGGGCTTCAGATGATTTTCAGACAAGTTGTGCGGGGAACGAAATAGATGAACACGTAGATAGACGTTACAGCACAGCCTGGGCGTTCTGTCCTTAAGTATTTAGCCAAGAGACGTAAACGTGTGTCCACATGACGACAAGCGCACAAATGTCTGTCGTGGGTACATGAGGACCAGCTGAAACGGGGGGGGGGGGGCATAAGTGATTCTTACGTAGCATTAAGACATAGGAAGTATTCATACACATAATAAATTAATTTCAAAATAATTACGCTATGCAAAAGAAGCCATACAACAGGAATACATAGCTCGTGATTGCATTGAACTAAAACTCTTGGAAACGTTAACTACTCTGTGGTGACAGAACCCAGATCACCAGCTGCTGGTTTTGGGGACCAGGAATGAGGAGGATGACTTGAATGGAACATATGGAGACTTTGGGGATGATTGACAGCTTCTTCATCTCAATCACCAGGATGGTTTCGTGGGTGTGCACGTACGTCACATCTCACTCACTTTTAAACTAGGTTTTTCCATTTGCTGTATGTCAGCTACATCTCTGTTTAAATAACCCTGTGGAAAGGGTGAGGGAACTAAATAGACTGATTCCTGCAATGCAGAGACTTAACAAGAAAACTGGATAAGAAGAGTTAAGCAAACCATATGCCCTGCAAAGAAATATCTCCAAAACATAGATACATAAAGAATGAGGAAGAGTAATGGGAAAGCTACTATAAGTAATAACCAAAAAATTTAGAAATAATTGCTATATAAACCCAAAGAAAGTGGAAGAAAATAACACAACAAAGAACAGAAACATGTTATCAAATTATGTTAAATCCAGAAAAGGAGAGTTAATATAACCTTTTAAAAAAACAAGAACAAGAAAATCTATTAAACCCCAAGTAAGTAGTGGAAAGAAAATGACAAAAAATTAGGACAGAAATCAGAGAAACAGGAAATAGAAACAATGGGGGTAAAAATCAGCAAAACCAAACATCATGCTGTTGGAAAGATATACAAATTGGCAAACATTTAGCTTCACTGATTGAGAAAAAGAAAAAAAGAAAACAAAAATTTCCAAAAATCAGGAATGAAAAAGATTACTACTAATGCTACAAATTTAAAACAATTACAAAGTAGCATCTTGCATGTTAATTTATGCCAAAAATTAAACACTTTGAATAAAATGGATAAATTACAATAAAGTCATAAACTATCAAAATTGATCCACAAAGAAATGGAGAATATAAATTTACTATATTAAATAAAGACATTTAATTAATAATTAAAATTCTTCCCACAAGAAAAACCCCAGGTCCAGATGGCTTCCGAACTAAATTTTACCATACTTTTAAAGAAAAGATAATACCAATTTTCACAGATTACGTGAGAAAATAGAGAGGAAAACACTTTTCAACTCATCCCATGAGGCTAGACAAATATTTGATGTAAAAAAAATACTACAGATGACTAATCCTAGTGAAAATATATGCAAAATCCTTCACAAAATATTACCAAATAAAGCCACATCTTAGAACAAGTGCTATACACCATTAACAAATGGCATCCATCTAGGAAAACAGGACTGACATTACACGAACAAGAAGCCACTTCATGAGCTATCCCATAGCGACGCCACGAAGGACAGACCCCCCTCAGTCGTGCCCCACCTTGTGCTTTCCAGTTCCCGGAGGCAGTGTGAGTCTCACCTCCACACGCACCCCGTGCCGTGCGGCCCAGCACCCCCAGAGCCTGACTGCTGTGCACCGTACTGAGTGAACTTCCCAACCCGCCTTGCTCTCCTTAGAACAGAAGGGGTACTTCGTGGGACGCAGGATTGCTGTGAGCACTCAATTTTGCAGAGCACATAGAAACTTCTAGAGGAGGCCTTGGCCAGGGAAGCTGAATGATGCCGTATCTCTATGTAGTTTTTACACCTCATTTTCAGCGTGACTAATTGTGCACGTATGTGTGGACATGTCTCTTAAGTGTGTCTTTGTACTGTGTTATAACAGGAAGCTACTTTTCTCTTGAACATCCAACTTTCCCTATGAGTTAGTAATGGGAAGTGATATACCACTGACAGGTGGAATATCCACGTAAATGGAGGGGAAGGCTTCCTAAGAGACGCCAAGCCCTTGTGGGAAGAAGGAAGCCTGTGTGCATTTTTCCGATAGAGGGAGGGACTGAGGCTGGTGACTGGCATCATCCAAACATGTTCTGAGAGGGATCTGTCACAAGGAGGGGTCGGGGGACACATTCCACGTAGAGCAACTTGGCCAAGATGCCTAGGGGATGCCCAGAGCCCCATGTGCCTTTTAACCAGACAGTCATGACACAACCCTGAACCTCGTCTGCACCCCAAACACCTGCAGATCACACTTCAATTACCCACGAGAGGGAGCGATGCCCAATGAATGCACCTTCACCTCCCGTTGGATGGCCATTCTCAAAAATCCCCAGGGCCCCCATGTCCAGGGAGTCCTAAGGAGAAGGCACACAGTCATATTGTGGGGTTGAATGAAGCTTGGAAAATATGTGTTAAGCTGGGCTAAGGAGGAGAAGGCACTACAAGAATTAGACCGACCAGTCAAATAGTGATCAATCACGAGGGTCATCTTCGTAACCACCATGCTATTGATACTTGTGCCTTGTACGAAGTGACCATAATTACATTCATTTCCCCAGTGATATAAATGCCTGCTTGACTCTAAACTTTCAAGATAATTAAATCGTTTCATTTACTTTTTACTATGCAAATTATGAAAATGTAAGCTATAATATCTATGAATAGTATCACATACATGCTCCAAGTTTCTTCTATTCCCTTTTGCTCCTGTAGGCTTGTCATTATGTCCACGCGCATCCTTCGGTGGCCGCTGCCAAAGCTGAATATTTGCATTCATCTCTACTCTGTTTCTCTATGGCTTCTGCTTACATGATAATTTACAATAAAATTCTGCTGTCACAGCAGAAAGATTCCGCCTTGATGGCTCCTGAGGGCTTAAAATTTTCAAATTATTTATCTTGTAACTTCTTCAGAAGCTATTATTTCCTTTAATCTTGTTTATAAACTCACATATACCTATATAGATTTGAAGACATATCAGTCACTGAGTTTCGTAATATAACTCAATTTAAATACTTTTTGAACTTGTCTACAATGCATAATGTTAAACTGTTTTATAACTGTCCACTGCTTACAACATGATATGGGATCTTTCCAAGGGAGAGTGAACAACCATTACCTTCTCATCTGTTTCAATTTTCTGTTCTTGTCAATTATCTTTTCTTGGCTGGCCATGGAAATTCGTACACATCACACTTGCTTCATTTGTATTCCTGTTTCCAAACATCAAATGAAGTTATCCATAAATTAATTTTATGAGCAATTAAGTTCTTCCAAGTCAATATTTTCTAAATTGATTTCTCTTTTATAATCCAGACACAGGTTAGCTCTATTTTGCAACATGAGGCACAGCTCTCCAATAGTTGGCCGTTTCCTTTGTGGTGTCCTCTTTCTTTCCTTGATTTTTTTATATAAAAATAAAATTGGGAGTAAGAGAAGACTTTAGAAGGGCCGGTGAAGGGGAAGACCAGTTTCATGACTCAAGGAAATGAACTGTTTAGGCAAAGGGACTGTAGTCAGGGCAGTAGGGACATTCATGGACACAACGGGGATCGAGGCATAGTGTGGCAGAGGCTGAGCAGGAGTCCACATGGACACCAGGAAACACGGGCTGAGGATGAGCCTTTGAAACACAGTCACCCAGAAAAGATAATATGGTGGTCAGTGATGATACTCGAACAGATTTTAATCTACTTTTCAATTGAACATTTCAAGTTACTGATTCTGCAAAACCTTTTCTTTCCAGTCAGCTGATTTGGTCCTATAATTGACAAAACATGATATTATAAAATCAAAATATGTACATCTGTATGAATATGTCTATGACTATACAGATGAATTCTTGGACTTCTGATACATACTAGGTAATAAAAATGGAAGAAGATTATTAAGTCATGTATTGGCACATTTCGTTGACATATGAATGAAGCATGCTTTAAACTGGGAGTAGAATTGACTCATGAGATCTAGGTTCCTGGAGTAAAAAAAAATCTTTTTCAAGAATGATTTAATTTTTAAATATAATGGACTTAGTAGAGCAAAACCAGATTATTATCATGGTCCCCTAAAATAAAAACCCCTTGATTCATAACAGTATTGAATTTTATAGAAACAGATAAAACAGAAGTTGTGGCAGTAAGCATTTGGACAAATCCACTGAGAGTCCAACGAAAATCAGTTTCCAGTTGTAGTAATAGCCACACTTGTCGAGCCCTTCCTGCCATGCCAGCTACAGGCAGTATTAGGCGTGTTGTCATTTATCACACCACGCACAAGCAAGGTGGCATTAGCCACGCTGCAGAGGTGCAGAAACGTGCTCGGAGGCCTAACAACTTCCTGCTGTGCTTCTCCGGACTCGCAGAGCTGGAGCCCAGCCAAGCTGTTCTGACCCAAAGCCCTTGCTGTGACCTTCCCGATCGCTGTGTGCGACACCCTTGCGATTAAGGCAAGAGAAGGGAACTTTGGAATAAATTCATATGTACCGAATGAAGTAGCGGACATGTTTTTGCATCGCTGTCTCTTGGAAGTGGGGGTCAGTTCATTGTTTTATGCCGAACATAGGAGTCATTAAATGGTGTGGACGCTTCCAAGGACGCCCACGTTAACTCTCCCAGGAACGTGCTTGCAAAACCGCGCGCACGACTCTCCCCATCCAGCTCAGACAAGTTTCCAGAGGTTTCGGTTCGGCCTGATGAGAGGCCATTTTTAAATGACAAACATAATGGAATTTTCCAGAGCAATGCCTTCGTTTGCAAGAGTTTCCATGCGCCCTCCAGGGGCTTGCGCGGGAGCCCCGTGCCGGTTGGTGGCTTTCTTGTCACAGCACATCGTCCCTCCTGTGCGGGCTTGGAAGTTCTGTGGGCCACGCTGCAGTCCCATTAGCCACCAGAGCGGGAATCGGTCTCGGGGGTCGGGATTTGGAACAACCTTTCTCCTTTCTCCGTTGTTCTTTTTCTTTTGTTTCTTTCTTTCCCTGTTTGTCCTGGGCATTCCGGAGGTCATCAGACTTGAATGGTCAGTGCTGTTGACATCTCACCTTCGCAGGGCTTCTTGCAAAGGTGCGGGTTTACGCTCGCCTCTCACCCACACCTTCCGAATCATTCTCGCCTCAATGGGCAAACAGTGGCCCCATCAGTGCCATGTAAAATGCCAACTTTCCTTTCACCACGGCCCTTAGCAGACACCAGCAGACGTGGGCGTCTCGGGGCCCCCTCCCGCTCTGGCCCTCCCGCATGTCTTCCTGTTGCGTCTTCCTGTCACGTCCTCCTGTCACGTCTTCCTGTCGCGTCCTCCCGCACATCTTCCTGTCGCGTCTTCCTGTCGCGTCTTCCTGTTGCGTCTTCCTGTCGCCGGCTGCACCAGCCGGGCTTCTGCCCCACACCTGCCCCGGGGCTGCAGGCTCAGGTCCCCCTCTCTTCCGGTTGTGACAGCACTTAGGGCTGTCCTTGCTCACCGGACTCCTAGTGGCGTCACATTCTGCACGTGTGTCTCTTGGTCCCCCGAAGTGGTAAGTTTTTCCGTCCCACACGTGCTCGGTGTGACAAGCCAGAAACGTGACTTGGCTGAAGTTGTTCTCTCAGGTGGACCGACACCCTCCTTGTCCGTACCGCCTTTCCTGCAGGTGCGTTGGAGGAGCTTCTGTCTGACTGGGGTGCTGCGCAGTGGCGGCTGGGATTCCACCGTCAACGTCACGGGCGTTAGCTAACGGTGGTGTCGTCTTTGAGGGTAAGACGTTCTGTCGGTACGAATTCCCCCAGTTCCCCTGAGCCAGCCTCACGGTCCGTGCGGGTAGCAATGTGAGCAATGACAAAAAAGACTAAAAAGTGAAATATATCATTCTTAAGGAAATACAGTCTTCCTAAGGTAATAAAATGTTTCATATTTAACTTTTGAGTATTTGGATAATTCTGGATTTTTTTTTCTGGCATTGCATTGGTGTGTAGGGGTCTAAAATGCTATTTTTGTTCCCATACCGTTTTAAAGGTGTTTTGCTAACTTTAAAATGTGCCATTTTACCAACTATCAGCGCTCTTTAAACATTGCATTGGTTTGTTAGGGTTACCGTAACCACGTTGCACAGAAATTTCCCACTGTCCTAGTGGCGACAAGTCTGTAATTTGGGTACGTGATAAAATATTTAATTTTTTAAAAAGTAAAATTCAAAGGCGTCAACCCTGAAAATATGTCTTATACTTAAGAAACATTATCTCCTTTTGACTTTAAATGAATTTGGTCAAAATACTAAGGTTCCTTGAAAAAAATGTCTAATAAGTGATTTTGTTTTCATGTCATCTTAACCCATTTAAGGAGGAGGCTACAGGAAATTTTAAGTCAAAACAAGAAAAAGAAGACAAAGAATTACCACTAAAGAAAGACAGATTTTTAAATGTTATTTGTGGGCAGTAAGTGCCAAAACATTCCAAGTAGATGTGAAAATAGAACTGAAAAATGGAAATCACCAAGGATGCTTCGGGAAGGGATCAGGTTGTACTGTTTTCTAGATTGCTTTAGTGTTCTATTTTTTATGTATGTGTCTCAATCTGCATTTCAAGGTGTATACATTGTTTTTCCCGTGGGCGTTCCCAGTCATTCCCCTTTATGATGTGGTCCATGCTTTCACGTTCCGTCACCTCTGCCCTTGGGTGGGCCGAATCGGTAAGAAATGGGTGTCCTGATTGCAGTTTCAGTTCTGAAGAACTCTCTGCTTTGCACTTGGTGGGTCCGTGTATTTAGGTTATTGTTCCAATGAACAAATGGTCAGATAGACCTTTGAAAGCATGCTCTCATCTTAGCAAGGGCAGTCCTCTTCGTGGGGTTCGCAATAACACACATCAGCTCCAGGGTCCTGCTGGGCCCAGGGCCAAATCCATCGCTATTTCATGGGGTTCACGTCACCATTTCTGATCCAGAGTTTTGTTTCCTAGTTGCACTGAAGTCAATTATTTGTTTTTACTACTTTTGATATTTTGACTTGGATCCAGAAGAGAAAAGGAAAACTCCTTTATTATCACCCTTCAACAGAAGACCCGGAGGGATTCTTAGCACTGTCTAAACTTTCGGGGGGATCTGCGTCCCACCCCAGGTCACTCATGGACCTGAGGTGCGTCCAGAGATTTCTCACAGCTGACGATGCCCCGATCGTGCCACGTTTGTGCTAATAGCAACATGCCAAGGAGGCCACGGAAACACTGTTCAGAAATGTGTTTAGTTAAATATTTTAAAGCCCCCTATTTCCTCAAGAAACCTGGTGTAAAACAAATCCCAATGGTGGTGTCTTGGCTCACATATTAAGGCTGCTAATAAATATAGATTTTGGGACAGAGTTGCCTTGTGGCTACAATAAGAATGATTGTAGAAGCAATATTCCCACTGACATCTGGTTGACCCAATTCTCCTAGTCTTATAGAAATAAGTAACTGAAGGGAATTTTTAAGCACTGATATACCTCATAACTGTTTCTGTGACCATCAAGTTATAATTTTCAAATTACTGAAGATCTTTTATTAGAAAACATTTTATGACGATGTTTATTTTATCCTTTGCCACACACACACACAAATGCTCCCTTGTAATCAATTCATTAGATTTGTTTCTCTCTGAAAATACAGACAGTTTCTATTTCTTCAGAAGCAAAGATTGGGCAGGTTTATTTCATCTTTGTTTCGAAGTTTTACCTGAAGCTTGTGAAGTTCACCCTTGTGTTTCTAGACTGCGCACGTGTTTAATCCATAAGTATGAAAACTTCTGAACAGGAGGATGTGGACTTGAGAGCAGTGGGAGGGACCTGAGCAGGAGACGCACGGCCAGAGCTGTCTCTTCCTGGTCCTAAGAGACTCACACTGGATCCTGGGATGCAGTGACCTTCCTGCTCCGTTTACAGAAGTAAGAACAGTATGGTTTAAAGAGTCCCTTGACAAGGTCAAGAATAATAGTACCACGGCTCCATATTGAGGTGATAAACACGTTTTCCCAAAAGGCGGTGCCATGCTGTCGGTTGGGGAAACGGCCTGCTGCTTGGGGTTGGAGGGGACACTCCACGCAGGCCTCCGATCAGCTTGTCCTGCCTGCAGGGGCCTTTGAGCTTCACGTCTCATCCTGGGCTCAACGTTCTGTGTCACTCGGGATGCTTTCAGCGGCAGGTGTTAGAAATCCATACAGGACTCACTAACGTTTCTAAACAGAAAGGGCCACATCGCAGAACGAAGGCCATCGTGACCAGAATTAGAACTTTCAGAAACCTCAAAAGCAGGAAACAAGGACTCAAGGACTCGAGCTGCTGACATCAAAACCACAGGGATGAACGTGCAAGGAGGTTACTTCTAAAATGAAGGGACATAGGAATGGTCCGTAAGGCACAGCGCTGGTGGCCAAGTTCACGACCCCAGGGTTTGCTACGAGACCCTCGCCCCTGAGTGTATCAACCTCAGTCATGTGAAGCTGTAAGTAATAAAACACGCCTAAAGGTATTGCACTGTTTCTTGCTCCTTAGGAAATGATAATAGACTTAATAATTAGTATGTGTTACAGGAGCATGTGCTGACATTGATGGCAATTGAACTGAATAACTAGTCCCTTGATTGAGGATTTCTTGCAGCAGATGTGAAAAACTTTGCTTTTAGGAGTTGGAAATGGATGAGATGTCATAGTAAAATGATTTTTACAGTGTTTATGAACGACCCAGCAATGAAACCGGGGCAATTACTGTGTCAGGGCTAAGATCACGGTGACATGCCTGAAGGCAAGGTGACAGACATGTTACTGGCAAACCCGCAGCTGACACACCCAGCAGATCGTCAGTAACTGATATCAGTTCCTAAGTCGGCCGTACGTGACTTTAGGGTGATGCTACATGCTTTAGGGCCCTCATGCAAGGTTCTCTGTCTGGAGAAGAATCCGTCCAGGCTGAACGTTGTCAGGAAGTGGAGAGGTATGAAAAGAGAAGGAAATGTGGGAATAAAAGTCAGGACTAAACTAAGTGATGAATGTGATTTCTCGGGCTCCTTTTTTCGATGTTTATTCCATTATGTAATCTATACCTGTTTTTTCTGGAGATGGTGGAGGATAAAGATTAAGAAACCCTAAATTGAGTCCTTATGGAACTGCTTGCAGCTTTGTCATCGTAGGCACACAGTTAAATCTGTCTTTACACTGTGGGGCTCTCCTTTAGTGGCCCGAATGCACCCCCTCAGAGGAGAAAAGCTGGGGAGACACCCTCTCTCACGTCCCCATCGGGAGGCACACTCTGCACAAGCCCTGAGTGTCTCTGCTCATTCCTTTATTTTGAATTCGTTTTTCTCTGCCTATGTTTTATTAACCCTCCAAGACAATAAGACTTAATCAGCTGATCGGGGTCACATCTCAGGACGGCATTTCCAGGAGCCACCTGGAGAGATTAGGCAACAAGGGGCAGGCTTGTTTGCACACCCCATGATGTAATGAAGCCCCCATTCAGCTCAGCATGTCCCTCCAGGAGCCCCGTCCCTGTGCGTGCAGGACCCACGAGCCTCTGTTGTGTGCCGGGGATGAGGACACAGCATAAGCATCACACTGACACTCCAGCTACATGTGTGATCAAGTGTTTGCCTATGACTCAGGAGCTCAGTGTCTCTGTAAGACAGGATGCTAGGAGTGCTTGTTAGCTCACCTGCAGAGTAAAGTTTCACTTTCCCGCATCCTTCACAGTTATGAAAGCCACACCCCTTGGGTGGTGAATACACACACACACACACACACACACACACACACAGTAATTAATTTCACAAACTCATCCTAGAAAAAGTGCTATTAGGTTGGGGCAAAAGTAATTGCCCCAACTCAGTAAGGTGTCACAGAGCACTGCCAATGTCAGCACACAGTGGCAAGTTTGCGAACTGAACTGTCAGAATGTGGGCATGACGACAGCTCTGATGGCCATCCCAGAAAAAGAGTTCCAAAACTGCTCTGGAGGGTGGACTAGGCTCTGGTGTCGGTGCACAGCTTCCCACGGGGAGGACTTTGAAGGTGACCATGGTGATATTCAGCAGTGTGCTATGTAGCACTTTTTCTAGGATGAGGTCGAGAACTTAATTGTCTGACCTTGTACATACGTACATACGTGCGCAGTTATCATGTTTGAATCGAGGAAAGAACTCCACTGAACTGATAGGAGATGAGCAGTTTATGAGAGGGATTTCTGAAGAGCACATAGTATGACCTGAAAAAAAATGTGGTAGGACGAAATGCAAACTTTGAGATGAAATAAAGTGTTTATAAAAAAAAGAACAGAAGAAAAAGTTAACATTTGGAAAGAAAGAGTCTTAATGTAAAAAAACCAAAACCACCTAAGGGAATAGGTAGTTAGGTTACAGTTCAAGTGGGGCAAAGTGAAATTAGATGCTCAGCAACGGGGTTCCCAGGCCAGTTATTAGAAGACAGGGCACAGCCCTGACGTGACCCCATGCCGTGCTGTTGCCGTTGACTAATGCAAATCCCTTGGAGGAGAAGTGGTGAGAACAGCCATGAGCATTCGTTAATCAGCAATACACACCAAGAAAAAAAGGACGTAAAACATGTAGGTCATATCTATGAAGAAATGAGATTATTTCAAAATGATTCATTTTAGAAATAGGAACTTCGCAACTTTAAAATGATTGCTAGAGGAAATGAAAGTAAACATACTGTATAAATCCATTTAATAGCCTTACTATAAGCTGTTTACAAATCGATCAATTTAACCTATGGTCATGAAATGAATAAACATGGTTAGATTAGTTTAAGGAATGTGTCACAGAAAAAGATAAATGACCACCATTGCAATATGTCTTCTAGAATTACAGGACAGACACTATTTTCAAATGAGCATGAGTAGCATAAAAACATTAATTGAGCTTTCGACTGTAAGTAGAATGGAATAGTCTGTGATGACCAATGACCTTACTCATGGAAGCAAGCAAAACTGGATTATGAAACCATGGATTTTGAAGCATCAGAGAACCTCAGAAGGTAACAACGACCAATGGGGATGAGACTACAGAAGGGAGGAAGCTTTCACCTGTGAACTGAGGAGTTGCCGCTGTCCTCAGACCCATCTGTCAAGTCAGGCTCTGACGCTGGCGTCTGACAACCTATGACAGGCGATGCCATCGGACACGCGGAGATGAGATAATCAGATGGTGGCTACCAACTCAATTCTGTGAGTAATTAGAAGAAACAAGAAAAGTCAAAGCAGATATAACACAGCAGATTACTAACTAAACCATTGATCAAATAAGAGATAAGGATACAATTATATAATATATTTTGAATTGAATAATTATGGGAATCAAGCATATCAAAATTTGTGGAAACCAGCAAAATTAGGGAGCAGAGTGTGAATTTATAAAAACATGTATTTAAAAAGAAATTACAACACTGAAAAAAATCATGATCTAAATTTCCAGTTGAAGAAACTGAAAAGAACTGATAAATCTAATAATTAAGTAGATAACAGAAAATAATAAATATAAGAACAGGAATTGATTGCATAAAAATGTGTTCAACAGAGAACAATCAGTAAGTGAAAAGTTGGCCCTTTGAAAAGATTGATAAAATGAATAGACTTCTGACAAAACAGCTAAAGAAAAAAATTTTAAAAATATATAATTACTAATGTCATTAGTGCAAAAGATGTAATCATACTGCATTAAAAAGGTAACATATGATGAACATCTTTATAATAACTAATTTGGCAAAGTAGATGACATAGGCAGTTTTTAAAGAATAAATGTAATCTTCCAAACATGAAATAAAAATAAGTAAAAATGTCAGTCTAATATCATTTAAAGAAATTAATTTCATTATTGAAAGTTTTAAGTACAAGATTTTTCCCTTTGATGATAGTCTGCCATGTGTTATGGGATACTATCCTGGGGACAGTTCTGGGGCAGTTTATTTACATATGCTTTCAGAGAGGGGAGAAAATTCAGATTTTTTGCCACTTCAAATAGACTGTTGTAAGAGGAAGTTTGAATTTTTTAAACTTTAGTTATAATATGGAACAAATGATCTTTTTATTTACTTTTGTTTTAAAGATATGTATTATGTATAAATGTTAATTGGCTATTATATAATTCATACCACCTCTGTGAAAGATGTTAATTGCACAGTTTATCTCTTGTGTAGAAATATCATAAGTGTCACAGGGGGCTGATTGAGTCAAGGTTACCCGTCTGTCTATCCATTATGTACGTATATGTATGCATGTATGTATGTACGAGAACTGTTCAGAAAAAATCCAGCCATAAATGCCTCTATTTTTCATATTACATGGCTGGATACTTTCGGGACAACACTCATATCTATTTATCTATCTACCTATGACAATAATCAAATGGCCATCCAGTGCAACACTTAAGACAGCAGCAAATTAATTCATCGAAAATAAATAAACCCATGTTACTGAGTTGTTCCATTAAACACACATGAATATACTAAATAAAAGTAAATAAAAAGGAGGCCTTGAATTTTTATGGTACCTTATAGATGAAATTAAGTTTCCATTACATCTCATTTGCCTGATTGGACTAAAGGAAATTGCTCTGCATTTGTGCTGTGTGAAGACTGTCATAGGGTGGGGCTGGCACTGGACAGCTTGTTGAAACTCTACATTTTCTCCATACGGCTGTTCTTTGGACAAACAAAAGCATTAGGGCCATTAGGGCATATCAGTCCATTCCCCAGGGCCGTACGTCATCAACGTGAGCCTCACTTCTATCTGCCTGTATGAGGGAAGCCTTGGAAAGACCCTTGGCCTACGTCATGGCAGGCTAGAAGCAGCCAGAAAGACTGAGTGGCGCAGTATGAATATCCTGGTTCCTAAATTGTTCACCGAAGTTGTGTAAGTCTGAGAAGCAGATCCACCCTGGATCCCAGAGTTGGGCCAGAGTGGGCCCAAAGGGATTAAGCTTCAATTAACATGTGAACACCTAAGCCGATGGCCTTCCCTTCTGTGGCCTGTTTCCCAGCTTCACCTCCCAAACAAATCCCTCACACTGGGACCCTTGTCTCAGCGTTGCTTATAGGAAACTATGACGTTTATGTTTTCCTAAATTTAAATATATACTCTGACAGCTAATACATCAATCATCATTAACCCAGAAAAGAATAGCTATGTGAACAAATAGGATAAGATACACATTATTTTGTAACTGCCATTTCTATTTAAAATACATTTTTAAAATCCATAGCAATAAAATCCTTCAATTATGGATAATGCAGAATACTACATTGGATATTTAGTTACTGATCTATTATTGTAAGTTTTATGGACCATGCTGTATTTGGCTCTCAGTAATGACTATGAAATACCCTTTTTGATAAAACAAAAACATAGTTTAATTTTTTCTCTAAGATATGTGTATCACAGTTAACATATATTTCTAAGTCTTTTACTAAATTGCTCCCCCCAAAATACTGAATTTACATATTTTTCTAGAATATTTGAGTGTCCATTTTTGCCCAGTTAGAGACATATAGTGGGATTTATCACTCCTTTTTATTATAGGCAGTTTGATAAAAGGAATAAAAATGTGTTTGTGTCTCATGCATTTCTCACGTAATTATTTTATATATTTCTGACCATGTATCTTTCTCTTGTGTTATTTTCTTTTTCATGTCATTGTGATTTTTGATATTTTTATAAAATTCTTAAGGGTCCTTTGCATGTACAGTATATTATTACTTAGTCTTTTATACAATTTGCAAGTATTTGTTGAGTTCTCATTTTAAAAATATCTTTGTGGTAATTGTGATTCTTTTCTTTTTCCTACAAATGTTTTTTAACTTTTTTTCCTCCCTCCCTCCTTCTCTCCCTCTTTTTTTTCTTTCTTTTTCTTCTTTCCTTTTTTCTTGCCCTCCTTTTTTTTTTTAGTTTGCTTTTTTCTATTTCGATCCCTTCTATTAGAGGAGTAATATTTTAAATTGTAAAATTTGTCAATACTTTAATAAATGTTATTATCGAAGTCAGGTTTAGGAAATTCTCAATCACGGTAAATTCCATACACGTCCATCTGTGTTTGAAGTTTACTTTTCTCACACCTTCACCTCTTTCTGAATGTGCTTGCTGTGTTTTTAAGGGATGACAATAGTACTAATGATTATGGAAATGCTGTATACTTTCATTAGGGAACGTAATTTTTCTAACCCTTTGAATATGAAAAATCTTGGAATCTCGTCTGAAGGAGCAGTTTGAAGAAGAGACCCAAGTGATCTAAACAGGTTTTTGTTGTTGTTGTTGTTGTTATTGTTGTTGTTGTTGTTGTTGTTTTTAATGGAAGGCGAGAGATGACCATTGCTATAGAGAGATGCAGAGAGATTACTTTGGAGTGTGAGGTTACGTCTGGTGACTCAGTAGGTAGGGATTTACGCCTAAAATGCTAAAGGAAGGAAGAGTTGATGATGGAGACTCACTCACATATGGATAAACGATAGTTTACAGCAACACGCAGTAGAACAGGCGGTGTGTCAAGGACAACTCCCAGCGTGGGCTCCATGCACCAATGACTTTGGCGGGAGTGGTAGGTAGTAGGATATTACAGTCTACTATTCTACATTATACATCTCTTAAAACTTTCTCCATTCTCCTGTCGAGTTATTACACAATGTCATTAATGCCAGGCTTTTATTAATTCTACTGTGTGTGACAAGAGAATGTGTACATGCGAAATACCGTGGCAGCCACAATCATCAGAGAATCTGGCGTCTCCTGAAGCCGCAGTGTGGACCCGAGGTCACTCATAATAACACACGTCCGTGTTCTTCTTTGGAGATCTCCTAAAGTACACTGAAAGGAGCTGAGTGAGCCAGCAGTTAAGCAGGAAACTGCTCAAAAAGCTCGATAAATAAAAAAGAAAGAAAGCCCCGGTTAGGGTAAACAGACATTTCAATACTGAATTACAACGAGAGTCTTTCATTCCCTTCATGATACTTGTGTTATTATAGTGTCTACATTGCAACTTGAATTTTAAAATTATTTAATCACATGAAACACACACACACACACACACACACACACACACACACACACGGCAGTAGAGTTTTGACTGAGAATGTGTTCAATGTAAATATGGTTTGGAAAGAATTTGCCCATACTCAACATTAATTCTTCCCATCAGAGAATGAGGCAGGCTTCCATTCTATTCCACATTTCTGTCCCCCAAAGGCACGTTGGAGTGTTTGCACACGGCTCTGGTGTGGTAAACAGCTGGTCCTATATTTTTGAAATATTTTAATACTACTATGAGTGGGATTCTTAATTTTTAATCTGCTTTTCCACATACATGACAAAGGGTATAATTTTTACTCTTCATTTAGTCATTTTCCAACTGAATTGTTTTTTGAGGTTTTTCTTTTTTTGAGTTCCAATGTGTTTCAGTAGATTTACTTGCATTTTCAGTTACAAAATATTTCCACTAGCAAATACTGATAATGGTACCTACTCAATACTGATGAGTACATTTAATTACTTTTTTCATGCCCTGTTGTAATGGCTATCGTCCAAGAAAATATGTTCTGTAGCAGTGATGAAAATTAATAACCTTGTCTTCTTAAGGCTTTTAATGGTAAAGCCTGGAGTGTTTCAGCGTTTTTTTATGGTGGCTGCTATCAACAGTATTCCACACTATGGAAGTAGAATTCTATTATTAATTTTCATATTGACTTTTCATAATTTTCATTTTCAGTTACTTTCTACATATAGTAAACCAAAAGGTGTTCTAAATTATGTTTTAAATTTATTAATAGATTAATATTATATGATTACTCTTGCAGTGTTTTAATAATTGTATCAATAATTCCTATTTAGATCTATAGAATCCTTCATTACAGTTGTGTATACATCATGATTGACATGTTCTTTTCATAACTCTGTTTTTCATCTGTGGTCATAAGACAATACTAGTCTTATAAAATGAGTTAAGAGAAATTTTCTATTTTCTGTGTCCACAAAGTCCAAAAACTACCAACTAAAATGTATTATAATGGGAATTATCTGCTCATGAAATCTTTAATGTTTTTCTAGATCATGTCACCATCTGGCTAGTACTTCTCTAAGATAGTTTTATAACTTTGTTCTGTTTTTGTTTTGTCTGTTCAATTTTTCCAACATTGTGAAATAAATTTAGGAATTATTAGTTTGTATGTGAACTTACTGTAGAAAATCAAAACCTAAAAACACAGCAATATACAAAATAAAATTTTATGTCTCAATTAATTGAGATTATTTTCATGTATTCTATTTTTTTTCCTTCATCCCATGTTTTGGAATTTGCCCATTTCACTTATTTATTTTAAAATAATCTTTAATTTGATTATTACTTACCACCAGTTTTCTATTTTCTAATCTTTTTAAATTTACTGTTATTTTTTTCACTTTCCAAAGCTCATTTTATTTTAGATTTTTGAATCCTCTTAACTAAACCTTTCATTTCTGTTATCTTTATTTTTTAACTGTGAAAGCCATTTATGTAATAGGTATTCCTTTCCTATGTCTTAGACTGAATATCACTTGTCACATTTCACTCTAGTTTGTCCACTGAATCCCAGAAGTTACATTTGTTTATGATAGAATTAAATGGAGCGCATTTATGGTTTTTGCCAACAATTGCACCTTGAAGACCCCAGCTCTTTGTGTGTTTCTGAACTTACCCTACACACCACTCTTTAGTATAGTACGTTCTGCTCCTTGCCCGCCACTTGGTACCAGAGGCTACCGTTTCCTGAGTGGATGTGGAAAATGAGACAGATTTACTTTGCAGGAGACTCGGTGGAAGATAAATGCAAAGCTCTCTGCTTCATTGCCAGGGCCAATCATTAGACACAAGGCTGGGACGGGGGGAGGCACGTGTCATTCCCCACCCAGTAAAGTTTCTTTGTTTCTAACATTAGGAGTGCATTAGTTACCCAATATCACTTCCCAGTCTTCTGTGATTAGTGGTCATTCATCATGAGATCTGCTACATCATTGAATGATGACAATGTTGTGTCAACACTGGCTGTTTTTTATGTCTTTGTGATGTG
Organism: Lyroderma lyra; assembly: GCA_004026885.1. Taxonomy (NCBI): domain Eukaryota; kingdom Metazoa; phylum Chordata; class Mammalia; order Chiroptera; family Megadermatidae; genus Lyroderma; species Lyroderma lyra. Next base: position 322,639 of record PVJL010000629.1, on the reverse strand, counting down.
AGCACTAATCTTAACAAGGAGATTGAAAAAGATGAATCAGTGCTATATAACTAATCCAGATACCTTCTGGGTAGCTTTTTAGCAAACCTCATCATATACATGGAGATGTGATTTTTGTTGGCACTTGTGACATAGGGTATCATTTCAAATTTTTTTGATTCTCTGTTTGAGAAAGCTCTTGGATTGGTCAAAGCAATAGAGGTCTTGACAAATAATATTGGCTGTGCTTATCTGGGCTGCAGAGATTGAGATAAATTGTTGGAACATGACGTTGCATCCATAGAATGACATACTGGCAAATGTTTAACAACAAACAATTGTTGAAAAAATATGTGTACTTTAAGTAAATATACATTTTAAATATGTTTATACTTTAAAGCTTAAAATTATATAGAGACTTAAATTTATACATAGTATGTTATAAACATCACTAACATAAAGGATATATAAAACACATTTCATCATTTCATTTATCCATTTGGGTCTTACAGAATACTTTGTTTCACTGATTTTTGCCAAACTCTGTACATTTGTACCAAAATCATGGTTGAAATTGACCCAAGAGCGTAGTTCTGACACAAATGTTGTCAAAGTGCTTTTGTGCACTAATGAGAAAGATGACAGTAAAACCATGAAGATATACATCTGCTGAGACTTCACTCATTTGTCATGGATAGTAAACTGGATATTCATTTTCTAATATTAAATGATGGTGTGCTAACTGTGATGTAATGGCTACAGATATCATACTTTTAAGTTAAATCTATATAATTACATTTTTCCACCATTTTTTAAGACCACATAGTCAACCAAACTACATATGTCAACCGCTGGTTTGGAGCGTTTTCTGATTTCCAGGTGCAACTCTTCTTTCCATGGCTTATTTCAAGCTACCACCATGATACACAGTAGCACATTGTTGTATATCATTTCCACCACACAGGTTCAATAGACAGTAAACTATAACATGACCAGAAAAAAAATATTTTTAACATGTGTTCATTTGCTTTTAATATAATTTAGTCAGTTATGCTTTTTAAATTTCATTTCAATAATTGCTATGTTTAAAATCAGCTCATGGCCTTCCTGCAAATGTAGCTGTTGCTTGTGTGAGCCCATGTGATAAAGCCACAACACACCGCATAGCTGTCCCCACAGCTCAGTCCAAATACCAATTACAGACTGCACCCCACCACGGCATATTCACTGAGTGCGCTCAGACACGGCCAGTGACGTAGGTAAAGCGAGTCACAATAAGAATATAGTGAAACTTATTTTTTCGTTTTGTGTTTATAAAGGAAACATGAACCCAACTGTTGAATGGCAGGCATTTGAAGAACAATTTTGAACAGTGATGTCCTTATGTCCAGGATAAACCTAAGCCAATAAACTCTCCTTTAATTTTTCTTTTCATCTCCCAGCCATTTCACCTACCTACAGAGAAAACAAAGAACAAACGTTGTTGACGAACAAATGATCAGCCTTATCATCACTCAGCAGGAGTTCTCCCTGTAAACAAAACAACAAGCATGGACAGCAACGCTACACAATTGTGACAATGCTGAAAAAACACATGGAACTTAACACAAGGGAGCAAGGCTATCTATACGAGTATGTCCTGGTCAGCCAAGAGCATCTACAAGAATTATGAATATTAAATATAAAAATGTTGGACTATTTTAAGCAATATTCCAATATTTATGGTAAACTCTTCCTTCTCTTTTCGCTTCTCATTTAGGTGTTATGATATGGTTTTGCAAAACCAAGCAATGATTTGTCAATTAAATGCAAGTCAAGTCTCAAAAAACTAACATAATTACAATTATACTTCAGAAGAATCATGCATCTGAGTTTCCTCCAATGGTCCATTAACTGGGTGAACTAAATTTCACTGTGAACCAATTTATTGTTGTAGGAGTTGACGAGCCACCATATGGATACATGAGTTAAGTGATCCCTGTAATGTATGTATGTTGTCAACATATTCCTTGACATATATTTGAACATAACCAATAAGACAGCATACTATTTTTTATATGCAACTAGACTGCTTTTAAGAAAACTTTAAATTTGGGAGATGGTAACAATTGAGTACTTAGCTTTAACTTACTGATTCAGGAAGGTCTATCAGACTATACCAAATTAAAATTATGCTAAAGCATATACATTTTAAAACTTCCTACCTAAAGAGACATAGTTGTTTTTTATTTGACCTAGTTTTCCCTTTAAAACAGAATCATTCTCCTTCCCTATCACTAAATTTGTGAATTAACCTTAATTGTGAATGAAAGTATTACTTCTGCCTTAGGGCAGATTTCTTAATTAAGGATGTGTGTTTTAGATCTATAATACAAATTGCATGGACTCCTTATACCTTGTCTGTGTGATAGTAAATTAAATGTCATTAGGAAGAATATCTTCCCTACAATATTCCTACTATAATATGTCTTTCAATACCATATTTCTTATAAGACATATCTGTCAAATATTTAAATTGGATTATTAATTTATTCTTATAGCTCAGGGGCAGAGTTTAAATTTATATGTAAATGCCACAACTTCTAAAGGTCTGAATTCATCTAGTTTGTTGAAGTGTGACTTTGTATCAAAGATTGTATGCATATAATCCCCTGGAATAGGAATGACATTCTCCAGTTATCTTTAGTATAATAACTGAACAGAAACATTTGAATACTCATAAATGTGTAAGAGCTATTTTAGAATTCCATAAATATTTTATACGAGAACCTTACGATATGCATTTGCATTCACTTTCAAGTTGATATCACTAAATATCGAGATTAAGCCAAATAAATACCCTTTTGAACCGATTGTCAAGCACTGATTAAACTAAAACTAAAATTATTAAATATGCATAAAATAATGGCAAAGGAATGAAGGGTTTCCACATAATTTGTGATCAGAAAAACATTTTGTACAATACAAATAATATTGTGCGCCCTGAGTTAACCTATTGTTTATAGCAACTATTTCTAGAAACTTATTCTTCATTCAGTACTTGATCGTCATTTTAGGTCTTCAGAAAGATAGAGAGATATTAAATGTGTCTCCTTCTCCAAGCTGACGATGCTCACACTCTGTTTACATCACCCGCCATGGCTCTGCTTTGCAGGGTGAGTGCACCCAGAGCCCCTGTTTGTATGTCCCACATTTCTTCTGCAGGTCAGGCTTCCTCAACCACCAGCCTTCCCCGAACTCACACCGTTGCCTGCGTGTGTAGCAGCACTCAGCCGATGGCTGTGGGAGAACGGTTCCCAAATGCACGCCTGTGCACGGCTTCGCCCCTCCCATGTACTCGGGAAGAGTTTCAGACTTGCACGGAGCATGCTCATAAACAGCGCAACAACGGGAAGATAGGCAAGTCCCTGTGCAGGCCCGGGGGGGAAGTCCTCGTTCTGAGGGAGTTGGGAATAACTTCAAAGATGAATCGTAAGGTGGAGTTTGCAATGAAGTCACACGAGGGAGTCTGAGGTGGAGGAATTACAGGTAATATGCCATGGCCTAGAGATAGGACATGGGCAGTAGTTCCCTAAGAACCACAGTCGGTTAGTATTTCTAGAGATCTGAATCCAAGGGGAGTTGACTTGGGTGTAGATATGAGTGAGTCATGGAAACATCCATCTGGTCCAGTGTTCTCACAGCGTCCGTGGGATAACCCCTCTGTGTCCCCGCTGCTGAGAAGTGCCACCTTTATACCTTTGTACTTTCTTCTGTATGTATTTGGTTCTACATTTTGGACTTTTTGCTAAACTCAATTACGTTTTTCTGTCTATTCCTACACCTCCATACACATATTAAACCCTGTGCCTAATTTGACTAGAATGTAGGGCAAGACTTCTTTATTATTTTGTGTTCAATGATTCGGTGAGTGAGACGTCGGGGGTGCGAATTTGGATCTGAAGAGGAGGGAAGAGATGGATGACTTCTGCGGGGTAGGAGAGGAGTTTCTGGATAAACTTACATAACATAGTTACGGGGCAGGACTGAGAGCCCGGCCACAAGGCCGGGAAAATCTGCAGATTCTTGTCGGACAGATCATGTGCTTTTCTCTCTTAGCTCTTTTAGACCCCAACATGCTGATTGTTGTTTCCGAATCCCAGGGGGATGCATTCAGCAGGCAGGTGGCACATGCACCCAACCTCACAAAGTCGTGGAAATTTTAAAGGTTAACAAGAACGTGACGGGATCATTGAGCACGTGGCTCCAAGCTTCAACGGGGTCAAAATGCAGTCACAGCTGGGATACCGTACCGGGCGAACAACAGCAAACACCTGTCCTTACAAAACAGAAAATTGAGGAGTAAGAGAGGTAAAAGCAGAGAAGGTGCTCAGAAACTGAATATTCCAGAACCCGTTTTCAGACTTGAGACAATTTCTGCTGAGGATGCCACGGACGTTGTGGTCACAGGCCGGCCGGGAAGGAGATGGGATGATGTGGTCACGTGAACTGAGCAGGTCTAAGAGCTCAGGGGTCGGCACGTTAACACGCCCAGGGACGATGGCAACTCTTCGTCCATTCAACCTGCCGTGGGCTGCTTGGACACTTATGTCACCCTGTGAACTGGCCTCCTTTGTTTCTTTACTAATTTATAAATATTCTGTTAGAATTAAAATTATTGATGCTCTTTGGCATTATTTTCATTTCAAAATACCATGATATTTGTTTAGTGAGATTTTAAATAAAATAATTTTTAAAAGTTGACGGGCTTTTTTCTTCAGAAATTTCAAGTTCATTTCACAAACCATGGACATCAAGAACAGAGCGTCCTCAAAGTGGATCAGAGACCTAACCTGCAGAACTCGCAGGGAAAAACCTCACGGCCTGGACTCGGCAGTGACCTCGGGGGCGTGGCGTCTGAGGCCTGAGCACCCTGGCAATGCAGCCCTGCTTTTGCTCTACTGCTTCCCTAGGTCACATCAGTTCTGGTGGCTTCTGCCTGACCTTCCTTATCCTAATAGCCCTAACTCCATAGATAAAGGAACCAAGGTGTGGGTATCACTATGGGCTAAGTACGTCTCTTCTGATGACACAACCTGGGGCTGAGGCAGTAACGCCAGGGGAGTTTGGGGACCCATTGGTCACACCTGAGATGAACTTGGGCTGAACTCCATTGGTCACCTGACCTCAGTTAGCCCCTGCTTTGACTGGGGGGAGCGGGGACAGCGAGGTTTTGCATTTCCTGGCATCGGGGTCAGTTTGGAGCCAGTGTCCACTATACCCCAAAAGGCCTGACACCTCAGGGGACATGCGTTATTAGTCATCTTTTGGGGCTGCTGTGGCCTGAGTCCAATCACAGGCCTAGAGCAGGGGAAGCCATGCACGCTCTCCCGGGCGAAGCTGAGCTACCCTCCTTAGAGATGGAATTGCTGCTTTCACTGCAAGAAGATTCAACAGAGTCAATGCCCTGGCCTCAACCGGCACCTGCGGGTGTGTCCCCCTTCCAATGCTGGGCACCCCATCTCTTCCAGATCAATGCCCTCACGTCAACAGCAGGCAAGTCTGAGAGGCCCGTGATTCCATTTCTGTTTCAGACTCGCAGGGTGAGACTCTGGATATTTCCACCCCCGGGAAGTCGTGAGGCCCCTCCCCTTCCCTGACGCATCGGCACTGGAGACGTCCTGCAGGGCCGGCCCTGAGCTGCAGGTGACCGTCCCAGGTAAGGCAGCGCCTTAGTTCCCTGGGGCTTATTTCACGCCTCACCAGCAATGCCACCGAGAAATAATTTTTAAACACTTCCTTTTAGAAACCAAGTCCATTTGTGTGGCACTTATCTCCGTCCATAGAACAAAGCTACGTAAACTATTTGGAACATGCGCTACTTAAGTAGTACGACATTCTTTTTCCCACAGTCATTTAGCTTATGACTTCCAACTGTTTAATTGTCCATGGTTCCAACAATAAGTCAGCCCCTATTACAAGCTAAGCTGAGCAGGTTGCCATATATTAATAAAAGTATAATAATAATGATAGCATTTAAGGATGGACAACCACGTAATTAACTTTGAACTGTTTGCACAAAAGATAGAGATGTAATGTTCATTGGGGAAGTAAAAATAATGACTGTTAATTATCTGAGAGGATTTATAAATGTTTGTAGTGTCTTTGCAAATTAATAGAGTAATAAGTAACATTTTCAAGGTTTCATTGTATTAAAAATAAATATTAAAAATCATCTAGAAACTTAAAGGATTCTTCAACAGGTTGATACTTGCTGGTTTTGAACTAAAGTATCAGGACAAACTGCCTGTTTACGATGGTATTTAAGACGGTGGCTTATTTTTTTCTCGATTTCCTATGTAAAAAGTATTAAAATTTGAGGGAAGGACAGATGAAAAACCTGGCAGCAAAGCAAAGTACCAACCAATTCAAATCACCTGAGCAACTTTCCGGCAAGTGCTGGCACATGGAACTGAAGTAAGTCCGAGGACGGACGCCCACGACCTTCAGGAACGTAATGAACCTGACGAGCACGTGTCCGGCCCTCCCTCCTCCAAGCTCGGAAGGCGGGGTGTGCCCCACCCAGGGATCCGGAGCGCTAGCCTGGGTCCCTCTCCCGGAGGAATCCTGTTTCCCTGAGTCTCTGCCCACTGCCCGAACACCTCCTTCGGAGCAAAACGCATATCCTCGGATGCAAACTGTAAAGTCCTCGAAAGGCCAGGGGCGCGACAAACAGGCGTCCCACAAGCAACGCCTACGGGCAGGGCGTGGAGGGAAAGGGCTGGAATTGAGCTCGTTGGAAAGACCCGCAGCCGCCTGGGGAGGGAGGGTTCCAGGCCGCTGAGGGCCAACAGGGCGAAGCCTCGAGCCCGACCTCCGGCGGGGCAGCACAGCGGTCAGTCTCCGGACAGGGCCGAGCGCGGTCAGTCTCCGGACAGGGCAGCACAGCGGTCAGTCACCGGACAGGGCAGCACAGCGGTCAGTCTCCGGACAGGGCAGCACAGCGGTCAGTCTCTGGACAGGGCCGAGCGCGTGCCGGGCTCCTGCCTTCACCACCTCGGGGGGAAATCCCTCCCAACACCAAAGCAAAGCCTTCCTCTCTAGCTCCGTACGCTTGAGAAGACGATTAAGTGGACGCCCAAAATAATTACAAAATAGACGAATACATATACCGGGGTGACCAAAACGTGTGCACGCCTTTTAAGTGATGTCAACGTGGCTCCAGCCTAGCTCGCCGTCATCAGAAGCGTCTGGACGCTGAGGGCGACCACGTGAGCACCTCTTGTCATGGCAGGAGTCAGACGTGACTTGTGTCCCTCTTTGTTATGGGTATTACAACTTTAATACAGCTCTTTTCCTGTCTCAAAATGTGTGTCCATTGTTTTGGCCCCTCTGTGGCTGTGTGGGTGTGTGAGGACACCATCGTGGACAAACACAAAATCACGTAATGGGTTTCATCGATATTGCTGGGAAAAATACGTTGTAGCCATTTGGAAATGTTTCCTTTCCAATTAGTGTCGTCCGGGCATGGCCAGAATGGGGCCGTGTCCCATTAAAACTTACTTGCAAGATGTCCCACCTGCAGTTTGTCAGCCCCAGGGTCAGGCAATAAATTGGAGACCAATATAATAATTAAAAAAAAATGCTTAAAATGGAAAAAAACATGGAAATGTTTTTGCCAAATCATATACTTTTATAGAGAGAAAAATTCCTATAAGAAAATCCATGGAAGTAAAAACAACTTTACATAAGCAGAGTTATGTAAGGTTGCTAACTGTACCTCGGAAATGTCAACATTGTAATAACCAAGAACATTAGTCAGGAGATGCTATTATTTTGAAAGCCTGAATCACAGTAGCCAACGAACTCTAAGATTTTTGAGGAATGAATCCAATCCATGAGGCTGAAGAATACTATGGAGACAAATATGAAATGTATTTAAAGCTATAAAACAAAACTGACTAAAGAGAGAGGTAAGTTCTGTCCACTGAGGGTAAGACTGTATGTATAGCAGAGTTAAATTCTTTTCTAAATGTATTTAAAATTCAATCAGAAGTTTGAGAGCTTTTTTCCCACATAACATTACAAACCAATTTGGATATTTTTAGGCATAAAGAAAGTATGACAAAAAAAATTAAAGAAAAATGAAGAGAATTTGACTTGTCAGATATCAAGACTGAAAGTGAAACAGCCTGGCTTTGGTACCGATCTGTAACATTAGACAGATTGCAACTATTGATCCCAGAAGCTAACCAACATCAATGCGAGAACTTAAAACATGATAGAGGATAATTTATAATGAGCAGAAAAATGATAAACTGTGTTAAAGAAAACGTGAATCCTTCACAGAATATATTGAAAATATAAAAAGGAATACTATAGAACAGTGTTCCTTGGTTTCCTTGTTTGTCTGCATGTTTGCTCATATTAAAGGGATTTTAAAGATGTGTGTACCACCTTGAATTTTTTTTTCTGTGGGAAATACAATTACTCATGCAATGCTTTGAGGGTCACAAAAGATGAAATTTCCAATCCGATTCAACATTGAAAAATAAAGCTGCTATCGTGCTCTTTAAAATCTTTCCAGAAGAATCTAAAGACTGTAGCGATTTGTTACCCTTTATAATGTGCAAGCACTTCTTTACAAGCCTGAAATTTTCCTTGACTCTTTTCTCCTCTAACGTAACTCCATTACATTTTCCCCACAGAATTTTATCTTCATAGAATATATTTTATACTTGAAATTATTTTAATAATGACTCCATCATGTCTCTACTAAGAAGTTACATATGAAAATAGATTTTTTAAAAGTCTCTATAATTGCATATTTCCAAGTTAATAGTCTGGATTGATTTATTACAATGACTCGTATTAAGAGTTGAACAAACTACAGAAATGCATTATACATTTTAATAAATCTTAAACATAAAAATGGAAACACCACTTAACTTTATCTGCATGTCGAAATGAGCAAGACCACGATTTGTTTTACACTGTGTTCCAGTGCCTCTGAGTGAGCACCCTCTGTGCTTGGATGAGTCACGGCTCAGCGTCACTGCCTTAGACACAGGCATCACATCTACATTCACACAAATTAATAGACAAGCAAAGGCAGACTTGTGTCATCCGACTCTTTGAATTCCTTCTGAGTCATATGTCAAAAATGACATAGTGCGTTATCATCAGTCATTGCTTTTAGTGATCAAACAGCTGACAGTTTGATTAGTTCCTTCTTTAATGTTGTTGAAAGCAAAAAATAAAAGCGAAACTAATAATTCAAGCAAGTATTAATTCTACACAGTCATTTATAATTTTTTTGTAAAATTGGACAAAGGTGATTGACAGAAGAACACCTTGACCTTAACCAAAGACTTAGTCCAGAGGGATTACTTTTAGAAAAGACACATACTGATGTTAAGGATCTAGAAACACATTTTTTATGATGTAATATCTATGAAGCATAGTTTGAACACTGCTGCTAGAGAGCTTCTAAAATGATAGAACCAGACTCTAAGATGGATAGAGCTCATGCATAGAGCTCAAAACAATGTTATTTTTGTCAAAATACAAGATATGAATGCAATGGACTGTTATACCATTTATAAATTTTCAAAACAATGTTATTATATGCAGGCACACGGACATATATAAACATACATACATGTACATATGATACAAAATTATATTACATATGAGGTAACATTATAAAAGTGTGGAAGTGTTGGATACATACAAGTTTCAGGAATTTGATTACCTTTGATGATGGTTTAGGTGATTTGCACTCTACCTTTAAATGTGTATGTCATCAAAAAGAAATATAATGCTAAGTACAAAGGAACTACAGAAGGAAGGAAGGAAGGACAGACGGACTAAGTCATAGAGGAGGGGTTGATTTCAAAATACTCTCAACAGGTCAACTTAAAAATCACATATGACATCTGAAGGAAGAAGAGAGGACATACACACAAGATGTACTAGATACAAATGAAAAGATAGAAGGTTTGAAGATGAAAGCTAATATTAATGTGAGTCATTGCATATTCATAAAAGTAGAAAATTCAGAGATAATCAGTATAAAAAAACATGTTTAATTTGCTTATTTGTTTAAAGTTGCAAAGTCAGAGATGACCAAAGAACAAAGATCTTTTCCACATCAACAAGCACTTACTCAAAATTATCTTATAAAATAATTACATTGTCATGTATCATCTCAGTACCTTTCACTAGTTCCACATTTAAGTGTTATAACACCATTCTCATTTGTATTTTAAAGCATTATATTAAAGAGTAGATGTGCAGAATATTTAATCATTTGTACTATGGTCAAAACCGGATAGGAACTAAACAAAAGTATTTCAGTAAGGAAACTACAGCGGAAGAGCTGGCAGACATATCACTTTGACCTTTGAAACATTCAGAGAGAGATTTGAAAACTCATTCCCTTAAGAGCCTCTGAGAAGATGGGTTTGCCTGACTAATTCTTGTTCCCTACTGTGTCTGTGTGCTATTAACCATTTTTCCCGGAATAAAAACAATCACCAAGGTTATTGGCTATTGACTGGAGAAAATAAGGCTGTTAAAGATAACCAACCTGGTATCTCTCTGAGTAGGACTGGGTGGATGCCCAGCTCCAGCTATTGGCTGGATCAGATGCCTTTAAGCCTCATTTCACAAATAGGGCAGGTTGACTATTCTCATAAAGGCCGAAATAAAATTCGTAAACATAAATGAATGGCTGGTTTACAAATTTTCACAGTCTCATTGCTCTCCAGTTTTACTAAACATCGCAAGAACTCAAGGCTCAGACTTGGTACTAACTTTGACAACAGAATCCGGGGAAGGCAGCTGTGAGGATGGTTATGTGATCAGGAAACATCCTCTCTGGGACCAGATGTGACGCATATTACTAAGGAAGTCTTTTGTATTATTTCCGTACTCAACTAGCCCCTCACACCATAAAACAAAACAAACAAATAAAAAAAATAAATAAAGCATCTGGAAACTTTCTTTGGGTGACAGCTGGGTCCTCCTTAGAGAACGGAAAACAATTTGATGTTAAACCACTTTTCAGATGCCGTCAATATTCAAAGGGGACTCTGCGTGTTCCTGAGATTCTTTATCGTCCAATGAGCTCCAAAGACTGTGACTGGTATGGAATCTCCTACTACGACACTGGGTTTCAAGTTCATGTGAGGTGGAGACACGTTCACAGAACCACAAAATAACTTCGAAGGCACCACTCCTTGACAACTGTACTGTGCCTATTTTCAGTAGTAATAGCTCTGTTCAATGTCCAGGATTATGTTTGGGGCAATATGCTGTATCTGTATAAAAGCAGAGTGCAGCAATACATTTTGTTATTACGACCATAGCTATGGATTACTTCATATACATTCTACTTCTAGTAAATTTTGTCTCATGAGAAATGTCTGAAATTTATTTCTTTGTAACATAGCATCATATATTGAAAGTAAGTAGTAATTAGAAATAAATAAATAATACCGCATTTTAAGGTATTTATTTTCTGATTTGGGGTTGCTCCTCTATTCATTAATCATGTCAGTGGACTAGGAAGGTAGGAATGGGCAGGTCTGCGAAGCCAAAATGGCTGGTGAGACCTGTAAAGCGGTGTGCAGCGCAAAGAAGGGGTCAGGTCTGGGTGAAGGAGGAACCATTGTCTTTCCTGTTTCCACTTCTTCAAGTTCCGAGTGGTCATTCCATTTGTGAATCTGACACGTTCACATGTCCTAATGTCAGGTGGTCGGAACCCCTGAAGAGGGGAGGTAGAAAAATATTGGAAGAAATAATGGCCGAAAACTTTCCAAACTGAATGAAAGCTACAACCCACATATCCGAGATGCTCAGTGAATGCCAATCTCATGAAGAAATCTACACCAAACAGAAACATGCAGTAAAAGCATCGTGTGATACACAGAGGAAAAAATATAAGAATGACATCAAATTGTTTATTATAAACAGTGCAAATGAGAAAGCAGTGAAGAGACATCTTTAAGGTACAACAGCCTCCCCTTCTCTGTTTCATTTTCTGCAGTTTCCATTACTTGCAGTTAACTGCAGTCAGAAAATATTGAACAGAAAATTCCAGAAATAAGCAATTCGTAAGTTTTAAATCATGAACTGCTCTGAGTAACAGGATGAAATCTCTCACATCCCACTTGGTCCGTGAATCACCCCTTTGTCTTGCTTATCCACGCTGTGTACTCTGCGTGCCCATCGGTCCCTTTGTGGTCATCAGACTGACTGTGGTGGTGTCATAGTCCTTGAGTTCAAACAACCCTTCTTTTACTTCATGGTGTTCCCCAAAGCCTTTCACATTGCTTTCATTACAGTATATTGTTATAATTGTTCTATTTTATTATTAGCTATTGTTGTTCATCTCTCACTGTGCCTAATTTATAAATTAAAGTTTCTGAGCAGTGTTTACGTATAAGAGAAAACACCGTGTACAGACAGTTCTGTGCTATCCACAATTTCAGGCACCCACCGTGGGCCTTGGAAGTTATCCCCCGTGGATAAGGGGGCATTACCGTATTGAACAGAGAAAAGCTGGCAACCCAACCAAATAGCTTTAAAACTAAAAGTAAAATAAACACTGTGCACACTTAAAAAATAGAACTAGGAATATATTGAACTTTACGTGGTAGGTTTGCTTTTTACAGTGGTTGGAACCAGCAATTCTGAATCTATTTTCCATGTGTCTAGCTTTAGCAAACATGTAAAGAGACTGAAACGTAAATGAAGGAGACCAGACTTCTCACCTTGGAGAATGGAACTGCACCAAAGGAGGCTGGTCTGAGGGATCCACAGACAGGGTAGGAGAGTCCCCTCAGCAAGATGGCAGTGGCTGTACTCTGCAGGGAGCTCTAGGCTCTGCATCAAATCAGAAATTCATTCATCGTTGTTCCTCGTGAGCCATTCTCTACCTGGATGGCCAATCTCCAGACAGAATCCCCTAGGGACAGGAAAAATGGGGAATCCCTTCTCAAAAGTTGTTTTAATGGGGAGAAAAGGCATTAGGATGAGAATTTCCTGAGTGATAATTGTACTACAGTCAGTAGTTTATTACTAGGAGATGGTGGACGAAGGATAAAAGTGTGTGAGCTGTCTGAACTTGTATCTGCAACCTTTCTTTAATATTTAAAATTATTTCAAAATAAAAGTTAAAAATATGATCTCCTAGTGTCAGAGGAGAAATTTGGGGTCTTTTTGTTTTGTTTTGTCTTGTTTATTTTCTCCAGTGTCTTACTAGGGGTTATTCTCAAGAAATACCTGAATCTTCTCCTGGGTTGTTAAAACCTCCACCATCTCTTGTAAGGTTGAAACACTTTCATTAAAAGTGAAAGAAGGGTCTTCATTGATCAGTTTGAATGCCTAACTTCGAAATTCCTCTTTAAAAGGAAATAATTCACTGGTTTGCAAGCTCCATATAGTAGCTGCTGGTAGGCATCTGCTACGTAGCAGGTATGTCTGTGGCTGTTAAGATACTGGAGGTTTGTTTTTGCCGTGAATCTGAGGTCTAATGGAACACGCACTGAGAGTGTGAGAGGGTCTGGAGTGAACTCACTCACCCGGATGCTCCACCGTGTGAAGATGATCATGTACTTCATGCATTAAAATCAGTAAATTGAACACATGCATCTCAAATCACGTCTATGGTGATAATCCTATGTTATGAGTCCCATTACTATAAGGCTAATTCAGTCCTCTGAATGTTGCCATCAGTGTTTTGTTTTGTTTTGTATTTTTGGCAAGTTTACTTTTCTGCCTATAAAAGAATTACGTATTAACTATAGAACATTTAGAAAAATTCTGATGACACTGAAACTCAACAATCACTCTATCACCTCAAGTTTACTACATTTAACTTTGTTTTTGTTTTTATCCTTTTTCTGTGGTTGTATGTTTTGCAAAATGTGGGGAGTATTTTCGACTGTTTAAGAGGATTCACCTTCAATCATTGCTAATGTACAGTGTACTGCTTCACATAGTAGTATGCTCATATAACTTACTCTTACGACTTTTTCTTTAAAATATTTTTATATATAGCAATTCCTTTAGTCCTAAAACACCAGCGCCATTAAATTCAAGTCTCACCATGCATTAGGCCACTTTGCAGGTGAGGAAATGGAGACTTAGAAAGGGGAGAAAGTGACAACTGACTTGTCTGTGCCACACAGTCATAGACAGTGGAATCAGGACACGGTGATGGAAGTGCTCTCAGGTTTCATCAGTCTTGGGCAACGGTTTCAGGATTGTTTGTAGAAAGTGCATTTTTACCTGCATTTTTTAATGCATTTGTTTATAATTGCCAAGAACTAGTAGATGTTGTTATTTCCTTAGACGATAATAGTTTTATTTGTTCAGCTGCTGCACAGTCCTGCTGAGCCTGTGCCATTTCCACAAGTCAAGAAAAATCCGTGTGCACACTTTACTCAAAAGTGTCACGTGGCACAGGGAAGCCTGTTACTTAGCTGAACTTCCCACTTGCTTAATCCACTGTAATTGAGGATAATCACTCACTAAAGTAGAAGCAAGGCAAAAACCAAATAAATTAGTCTAATATCCAAGTCCACAAGATTAAGATACACACAATTTTAGAAGAATAAACAGACATATTGTGTTAAATAAATATGCATGTGAATAGGCAATGAATTCGAGCAGGGAAAGGTAGTCAGAAAATTAGAAAACTCAGGATTTAAAACTTTATTATTAAAAAATGCATATATTGCCTTAAATAAAGAGCCTAGTCAAAAAATAAATAATAGGAAAGCATTCACAGCAAAGAGGCATTCACACATACTTCACCATAAAGTATAAAAACTATAAAAAATGACATACGTCTTCATTCATTGGCCTCATTCCTGCCTATGTCTATTAATGTAAGGATTGGTAAATGACTAACAAAGGATTAAATGATTTAAAAGTTAAATAATGATTAATAAGGGATTAAATGATTAAGAATTAAATGACTAAGAAAACGATGTTCGCCCTGTAAACTTACGATGATAACTTCAGGTCTGCACTCAGCGTTGCCTTGAGAACGTACCAGTTTTTCCTAGTGAATGTGCTCTCCCACGGCCTTCAGTGACCACTGTGTAATGGAACACAACTGCCCTGCACCCCTCTCTTTGAAAGAGGACTCGTGTATACGTCATAGAAAATCAGAAAATGTACGTGGGGACCTCCCTCGTCTTCTGGGCACTGTGTCTGCAAAACCTGTGCGCTTCCTGCCCCCCAGTCCTTACGTAGAGCCTCAATCTGTCAGGACCACAGTTCCCTCCACCGCAGCCCCCGTGGCCAGCACCCCTCCATCATCCACAGGGGCTGCCCCATCCGCCCTAACACTGCCCACATCTTCCTCCTGTCTCATTCTCACCGGAATCTTCAATGTTCCATCATTTCCTATCTTTAACCCAAAGGGAAATATAAACACAAGACACTTACCTCTTACTCCACACCCCTCTTAACCATAAAAATATCTTTGCTCCATCCAACTAAGGCCTCAAATATTTTCTAATTCAACAGTCTCCTGGTTCTTACTCTTTTTTATTTCAAATTTTGAAACATTTCTCTCATATAGAAAACTTCAGTTGAGCATACAATTACCAACTATTTTTCCCTACAAAGATTTCATAATTGTTATTTTGCAAATAATTGGTTCAGACTTTTATCTTTAAATAATTAAGTCTTTATCATGTGAAATGTCAATGGGTACTTCCTCAAGTCACTATTCTCTTTTCTCTCTAAAGTTAACTACTATTTTGAAATTTTAATTTAGTCCTATAATTTTACATTTTTCTACATTCATTTAGTTGCATACACAGTGTATCACATAGTTCTTCAAACTGTGCTTTCTAAGCTTTTGAGATTTAGCTGCACTGTTTCCTACAGAATTATATACAGAATTTATTTAAGATGCTCTACTGTTCCATTGTATGAAGCTATCATGTTTTGGTTATTCTGTTACACAAACAGTAAGGCTGTTCTATGTTTTCTTATTTTAAACCACAGTGTAATGAAAATCCACCTTCTTATCTCTTTAAGTACGTGTGTGACCAGGTTCAGGAGATAATCAGAATATGAATAACTTGCTTTTTGAATATGCTCATTCGCAACTTAAGTACATTGTTTTCTCTCTAAACTGATTTTATCAATTTTCATTTCCACCAGCACTGAGGATCCACTTTCCTCCATCAGACCAACAGCACGTTACCATACAACTTTTGAAATGTTTGCTTACTCGATATGTGTGAAATGCGTTTGCGTGTACCTGATTATAATTATGATTGTTTTCACGTGCCAGGGATTCGGGTTTCCTCTTCTGTGAATTACTTTTTCACCTACTTTGCCACTTGTGAGATTGCATTTCTTTGTCTGAATCTAAAATTGAGTCACATATTCTGGAATCTACTTTTTGGATTCGAACATATCACTTGAAATTTCTTGTAAGCTGTGTCCTTGCTTAAAATTAATCTACATGTCTTTTTTCTATAAATGCCTTATATTTTATATAATCATATTTATTAATACCTTATAATTCTTCCAGTGCTTTTTTGTTAGTTTTGTTTTACATCTTGTTTGAGTGTTTAATAGTTTATTTAATGCAGCTTCCGTTACTATTTCTGACACCTCCTTGACCGTCGTGCAGTAGTGACACTCTCAAAGGTCATCCCTCATCTTTGTGGGTGATAACACTTAAGTGCAAGACGTATCCAAATTAGGGGGGAAATAGGAGTAGTCTTTTTTCTTGTCATATTAATGTTTCCATTTAGGATTTCATAGTGTAAATGTAGAAAAATTTATGTTCCAACCACGTCTTCCCTTGAACTCTTCCTTTAGGCGCAGAAGGAATCTCTTTAAACACGGGGGACACCCAAACTCCCATGCACCACCGGAGCGACGGAGATGGGCAGGACCGCGGACAGCGGGCAGGGCCCGGGCCTTTCTGCATGGTCAGACCCGGCGCGCAGAGCCCGGTGTTGCGACCGGGTGGCTCCGAGGGGCCTGCTGGCGCTGCAGAGCAAAGGCGCCCCGCTTGGCCTCTCCCTGGGCCCAGCCCGTGCAGTGGGAGGCTGGCCTCAGCACTTGTCACAGCGGGCCACATGGCAGGATGAGTGAGAGCCTGTGCACACCTGCCCACACACAAGGCTGTCTGGCCCGGGGCCCCAGCTTGGGCCTGCCTCTGACGTACAGGCGTGACCGGTGTCGCAGAGCTCGTCTGCGGCCAGCGGGGCCTGGGACGTGCACCCTGTCCAGACCCACCGTGGACCAGCTGGAACCGGGTACCTGAGAGGGATTTGGAAAACCCCCCAAAAGCCCCTCCAAAACCTGGGACACCCCTGAGGTGCCCACAGGGTTCCCCTGCTCGGCAATACCAGAAAAAAAGATAGTGTCATTTTAACATAAATCCTCATTTAACGTGGCTAATAAAAATTTCTAAACTATAGATTACAATTTTATAAATGGGCCACAATGGATGGTTGATTAATTTGAGATGAATTGTGACATTCAATAATGGGGCGCCCACGTGATGGTTTAACCCGAAAACTGCTTCCACAGGCTGTGGCCGGAAAGGACACGCGAGTCGTTCAGAGCGGAGCGAGTGTCAGAGGGTTTCACCGGCTGTAACCCCTTCAAAGGTCAGCATTTACCTGGTCGTGTGTACGCTGCGACAGTTGTTGTAAGACAGGTTCCTGCTGCTCCAACAAAGCAAATCGAAGAGTTCCCCACTGATGCCGGGCCAGCTCTGTGCCTCATCTGTGCGGCGCAGGCAGACACTAATGCAGGCTACATCGGCCGGTTAATTTCCCATTTTAAATGGGCAAAACATCAATTGGAGAGAGGAGTAAAGCAAGCCACACCCATCATTGAAAGCCGAGGCGAGATGAGTAGGATTTGACTTCGTCGACTGCAAAAAGAAGTGCCCAAGGGCTAACTGGGGTGTCTCCATTACTCTTTGCAAATAAATGAGAGGAAATAAATGCTCCTTACAGAGCACGCGTACACAGAAATGATTCCTTTGGCAGAGCATTTTCGTGCTGCGCACACATTTTGTTTCCTGCATGGACACAGCCCTCGTTGACCCAGCAGTGTAAATCAGAGAAACAGCACGCATGCACACATACACGCATGCACATGCATGTGCACAAACACGCATCACAGCCTGGCAGAGCACAGAGGTAAAGTGCCTCATAAAAGATCCGTACTCTTTTGAGATCTTTTCCCAAAAGATCTCATTTGTGTTTGCACGTGACACTTCACCAAAGGAACTCAGGGAGAGAGGGGAGGGCTCAGCTCAGCGCTTCCCTTTGAAGGTCAATGACATTACAGCATTTGCTCCAAAACAATTTTGTGAGCTGTATTAGTTTCCTGTGACTGCTACTGCAAATTACCATGAACTTGGTGGTTTAAAACAATAGAAACCCATTCTCTCACAGTCACGGAGGGGACTGTTCCAAAAGGAGTGTCACTGGGCTACAATCAGGCTGCTATCAGGACCTTGCTTTCTCTTCCCACTTCCGGGGTTGACAATTGCCGTGTCCCTTCACATGTGGCTAAATGACTTCTACCTTCAAAACCAATATTCTCCAAATTTATTTCTGTTCTCCTCTGTGGACATCTGTCTGTGAAATCTCCCTCTGCGTTCCTCTTACAAGACCACCTGTGATTGCATTTGGGGCCTGCCCAGATGACCTAGGATAATCTCATGTGTCACGATCAATAAATGAATCAAATCTGTAAACACTTCTCTCTCTCTCTCTCTCTCCCCATACATGGCAACACTCACAGATCCTAAGGGTTAGGATGTGAATACCTTTGGGGGCATCATTTGCACCCTGCCACCCATGGGCCCTCGAGGGCTTCTGTATCATAAGGAAGATTTAAGGTAAACAGCAGTTCACCATTTAACACGTAGGCCAAGAGTCATACTAAGTGACCAGAGCACAATAACTGACAAATGAGTCCTGGAGTTAAATGACGTATAGTTTAGGGACACAGTATGATCTTCTGTAGATTTTCTTTTTCTTACAGAAGCAGAACTATAGCATTTGGAGATAAGTCTATACATATGCAGAAAAGAGTCCATTAGGGTTTTGTTGGTTTGTGTATTTGTGTTTTCAACAGACTTTACTGTTTTAGAGCAACTTTGACTACATAGCAAAAGTGAGCAGAAGGTACAAGTAGTCCTTGATGGCCCTGCCCCCACACAAAGGCGGCCTGCCCCGTCACGGACACCAACACCGACACTGACACCAGAATGGCACACACTGCACTTGGTGAACCGACCGTGACAAGTCGAGGTCACCGAAATTTGACAGTCCGCGTTAGGGTTCACCCTTGGTGTTGTACGTGTTATGGGTTTTGGCAAAGGTGTAACAATGTGTGACCACGACACAGTAGTCCCACTGCCCCTCACGTTCCTGTGCTCTGCTTTTCAATCCCTCCCTTCCCCACCCCTCGTAACTACCGCTATCTGACCGTCTCCATAGCTTTACTTTTCCGGAATGTCACACGGTTAGAATCCTACAGCATGTAGCCTTTTCGGCTTGGCTGCTTCTACTTCGTAATGTGCATTGAAGTCTGCTCCGTGGCTCGATAGCTCTTCGTTTTTCCGTTTTGCCTTTTTCTAGTGATAAATAATACCCCATTATATGGACACACCACAATTCGTTTATTCACTCACCTATTGAAGAACATCTTGGTTGCTTCCAAGTTTGGGCAATTATGAATAAAGCTGCTATAAATATTCATTTGCAGGTTTTATACGATTCAAAGTTAATACACATCAGTGCTCTGTATAAGCAAATATTCAGTGCAAATTTTAAGAGTATTCCCCAGGAACTATCAGTCCTCTCTAATTACTTTTAAATGTATGTTATCTCTTACATACCCATTCTATATCTATGCATTTGTCCTTTTATTTTTCACATTTAAATATAATTAGCTCTTATAAAAATTGGCACACAATATTCTGGTTGGAAAATTATTAATTGGTATTTTTCTTTGTAGTAAATGTATTCCTTGGATCTATTGTATTTTTCTTAGCTCTGCTACCTAATATTATTATTTTACTTATTTTGTCATCTAACCTTTTATCTGACTGTATTTAATTAATATATCTTTACACTTTCATAAGTAAAATATCTGTATTTTTCATATAGGAACATAATTTTCATTTGAAAGTAAAAATCAGCCAGAGTGTATTTCTCTTTCCTAAAATGTGCACGCTTACATTTATTTTTCCACCTGAAGACACTGGCCTCTCACTTCTATTATCTGTTTGAATCCTTTGTGTGCTGTGTATTCATTCTGTTGTAATGTGTTACATAGATTACTGAAATTGTTATTTTCTGAGTTATTATGGTATTTGAAAACGATACAACTTTTACTTTTAATGTTGCTCTAAAGTATTCTTTACACATACTTGATTCAATCTTACTCAAAAAACAATGACTGCCAAGAATGAGCCAGTGCACATTTATTTATCTGTGAGTTCAGCAAACTACCACCTCCCATGACAAATCTACCCCTGTCTGTTTTGGTGAATAAAGTATTAGGACGTGCTACGCCTGTTGGTTAACATGTCTAAGACTGTTGTCTCACTCTAATGCAGAGAAGAATAATTGTAACAGAGATCTTAGAGCTGATAAGGTCAACAGTATTTATGAACTACCCATTTACATAAAATATTTGACAATCTCTGATCTAAAGATCACACACACACACACACACACACACACACATACACACACACACACACACACACACTCCTCTTTGACATATAAAGCAAATTTTAACCAACAAGATAAAGTATTGACAATTTACTATTAATATTACATACTGTGGGTCCAGCACTTAAAGGTTATTCTGATAAATCTACAAATGTATGCATTTTTAAAGCAAAAATATGCCTTCACTATACAGTAGGAGACCAGTACAGTTAATTATATAGAATTGAATTTCTTAATACCAAAGTAACCTATATTAGGAGATACTTCTTTAAAGGATCAAAAATGTGACCTTTCTTAAAGATATGTTTGCCTCCTGACAATTGTCATTATAGTTTTCTTTTTAAAAAGTCCATATGACAGCCAAAATTCCCTTAACAACTCTAGGAGAGGAGTACGTACTTGATAGGAGACAGTCCCATTTCTACTTTATGTGTAAGGGTCACTTGAATAGTCTTTCATTCCTTAAGAAGCAGAGCGAACTCTGCTTGAATAAATGTGTTTCATTTCACATCAGTGAACTCCCAAGGGTGACATAAAATGTGACAGTGATGTAAGTGGCAAACTGCTATCTATGTCTTGCGTGTCTGTTCTAGAGTATTAATCGTGCTGTTGGTATTTAAAGGGTTGCGATGAACATTCCCTTTGGTATTCTACAGCAATTTAATCACAATACTATTCATCATTAAGTGTTACCCTGTGGATAATATCACTCATTGTAGGGTTGATATTATGATCCACCGGAGGCACCAGACAGCTTTGTCTTCATTAGCTGACTTACGTGGTGACTTGTAAGATTAAATGTCATCAGTGACCCCCTAATTGCCAAAGCCACGGGCCTCTTCCGAGTGCTCGTGCTAATCGTCCTTCCCGCAGTGTTTGACCCTGCCACACACCACGCTCCTTCCGGCCCCCTTCACCCAGCTCAGTCCTCTGGTTAAAAGGTCCGCGTTCTGCGCACACGACGGACGGTCCGCGTTCTGGGCAGATGACTGACGGTCCGCGTTCTGTTCGGACGACGGACGGTCCCCGTTCTGCGCGCACGACGGACGGTCCGCGTTCTGCTCGGACGACTGACGGTCTCCGTTCTGCTCGGACGACTGACGGTCCCCGTTCTGCGCGGACGACGGACGGTCCCCGTTCTGCTCGGACGACAGACGGTCCCCGTTCTGCGCGGACGACGGACGGTCTCCGTTCTGCTCGGACGACTGACGGTCCCCGTTCTGCGCGGACGACGGACGGTCCCCGTTCTGCGCGGACGACGGACGGTCTCCGTTCTGCGCGGACGACGGACGGTCCCCGTTCTGCGCGCACGACGGACGGTCCCCGTTCTGCGCGCACGACGGACGGTCCGCGTTCTGCGCGCACGACGGACGGTCCGCGTTCTGGGTGGACGACGGACGGTCCGCGTTCTGGGTGGACGACGGACGGTCCGCGTTCTGCGTGGACGACTGTCTCCCTCTGCCTTGTTCTTAAATAAGGCATCCCAAGTCTCCTTCCACGGACAGCTTCGTACTCACGACGTGCTGTCTCGGGGCCATTTCCACGTCGATGCATCTATTAACGCTTCTGAGTTCAGACTCGCCGTGGTGTTCTGTCGCGGGCCCAGCGACGCGGTAGGTGCAGGTAGCGGGGTTCACACGGGGTGGGGGGGGGAGGGAAAAGAGGGAAAAGTCCCGTGGAGAAGGGCTTTCAGGTGCCGTATGCTCTACATTTTTATGCAATTTTTCATGCACACTCTCATGTACCTGCTGACAAAGGCAGTGGAGGCCTAGCTACAACATTAGCAAGTTCGTTTTCTGGAACTGACACGTGAAAATTTCACCAGAGCGTGAGCTGGCGTTCCTCTGCTCCACGTATTCGCTCTAGTGCCATCTCAGGAGCGACGCCAGTAAAACGTTCTGGTGTGGTGGTTTCTGACTTCAGGCATTACAATTCAGTTCTTACCACGAAGTAATTCAAGCTGGAGACACCGCATTTAAATTAACTTCCAAGTTAGAAAAATACAATTCCAATAGTTGGATTTGAAGACTGCGTTTCAGAATTTCATGGAAACTATTGAATAGTTATTTTAGGAGGAATGCATGCAGAGTTATTCTACAAGCTGTAGTTAAAGACCACCTCTGAAGTGTCTACATGACAAGGTCTCTCACGTCGTTGATGGTTTCCTTCACTGGGCAAGCACCTTCCAGCCTGAGGAGGTCCCACGTGTTTATTTATTTTTGCTTTTGTTGCCCTTGCCTGAGGGGACATATTTCAAAAAGGGATTGCTAAGAGGGATGCATGTCAGTGCGTTCACTGCCTGTGTTCTCTTCCAGGAATTCTATGGTTTCAGGCCTTACATTTAAGACTTTAATCCATTTCAAGTTTATTTTTATATATGGTATTAGAAAGTGGTCCAAATTCATTCTTTCTTCCTTCATTCCTTCCTTCCTTTTATCTGACCAGTTTTCCCAATATCACTTACGGGAGAAACGGTCCAGGATCTTTTATTTTAAATAATTAATTCTTCCTTGTTTCATAATTTAGACCAGGTAGAAAAACAGACTATATTTTTACTATATGGACCTTAACAAATATATCTTTGTACTACCTAATATGAAATTAAATTAATTTAAATAATTTCTTCAAGCTGAAGATTGGTCCTTGGATGATAAATATCAAGTATATCTTTGGTTAAAATTTAATACATCCTTTTACTAATTATTGACATATTCTCTATCAAAAACTGTAATGGACTTTAGAAATTATCCCATTTGCAAGCTAATCATTTAACATCCCACAGCTTCACGGATGCTGGCGGAAAATGCACGACTTCTGCGTCGGAGGTGAAGGACAGTTTGGTCCTCAGAGCATCGCCAGTGGTTTGGATACCTGCATTTCTGCCGGTTCCCCGAGCCCCCGGTCACGCAGGGTGACACAAAGGAGTTCAGGTCACACCCACACCTATGGCGGGTGTTCACATTTAGGAAAGAGACCACATTTTAGATAAAAACAAACACACAGAATCTTTTATTAGGTTCAGTAAACCTACATAACTACTAGGGTCTTCCAGAGACACAGAACCAATGGAACCTACGGACACACATGGGGAGAGGGGACTCATCAGGGGACTCGGCTCGGCTGCACCTGGGAGCTGGGCCGCGCCGCGCCTGCCGTCTGCCGTCGGAGAACCAGGACCGGGCGGGTGGGGGGCGGCGAGGACGGGCTCCCAGCTCGAGGCCAGAGAGAGAGTGCGCGCTTCCTCCACTTCTTGTTTTGTTCTTATCGAATTGGGCGTTGTCAGCCTGGGTAGGGGACGCCTGGGTGCCTTCGCTCCGTCTGCTGGTCCCAGTGCTAATCCCCTCAGAAAACACCCTCGAAGATACTCCACGGAGAACATTCTGGCAGCTACCTGGCACCCTTCGCACAGCCAAACGGGCACACGCAGTGAGCGTCACCGTCTCCCTGACCTTGGCCTCGGCAGAAGGCATGGCCCCACCCTTCGCTCTGCATGGGGGGATGGGTCTGTGGGGAACAAACTGTGCTCAAGGTCATGCACAACCCCCTGGGAAGGTAACCCTGGGAAGGTAGTCCGGAACGAAGACATCCAGCTCCCAAGACCCGCAAAAATGGGAGAGACCCATGGAAAATCGTCTTCCAGTGATATCTACCTTTTGTCAAAAAAAGGAAAGAAAGAATGAAAAAAAAAAGAAGAAGAATATCTACCCTTGTTTGTACACCGTTTTAGCTTCTGGCCAACTACCCGTGAGTCCACGGGCTCTGAGCCACTGCTCTGACTGGCAGAGGCTGGGGCCAGGCACACGCCCTGCTTCGGTGGGACCCGGCCCGAGGATGAAGCCGACTCCAAACGCTTCCTTCCTCTGTGCTCCCAGAGTCCTGGGCGCAGCACGACCTGGCCCCAGGCCGTCCCCCACGGGCAGAAGGCTGTATTTTCATTGTTCATCTCTACATTAACCCACCAGGAAGAAGTGTGGGGGAATCCTGTCACCTGCCCCTGTCCTGACAGGGGATTCAGGCACACCTGGATGCCTTCCAAGAGGGGCACTTGGTCACCTCGTGCAAAATTAGGCCCGAACTTTGTACTGTCTTTCCTAATTGCATGATGTCCTTCCTAGAGAAAATTGCCCCAGTGTGTGCTGAAATAATGAATTAGTACCCCTCTGGGCTGAATTAATGAATTAGTCATCTTCTAGCTATTAGAAGATCCTCTCAATAACCCGTTAGCGTTAGTTTGGAATTTTCTGTGAGCCCTGTGACCTGTTGGTGGCGCTGCCTGAGCCCTGGAAGTGACTTACGCCAGCCCCAGGGTGCACGTCAGCATCTCATCGCTCTTTGTTGTGTGGTTTGCAGGCGGGCAAGCTGACGCCTGGTTCGGTTCCCACACAGACATCACAAATTTGAGGCACACGTGGTGCTCATGGCCTTCCCTCTGGGAGCTGGATGGGTCGGGGCACCCATTTCTGATGCCTCCACCACGATGTCCCAGGTGGCTGGCAGCTGGGACGGTGTCGTCACCTCCCCAGCAAGCATAGAGACGATGATGCACCGCCCGTCTGACAATCCAGCTAATGAACGTGGTCGTCACTGATTTCCTGAGACTTCCCTCAACTCCCCCAAGCACCCGCCGAGGCCCTCGTCCTCCCCCCTGCATGAAGCCATGTCTCTGTCACCATCTGATTCTCGTCACCAACAGTCAAGGACTGCAAAGGGTTTGAGACTTGAATCTTGAAGCAAGCTAAGAAATTAATTTGCCTTAATTGCCTGGATGCAGGCAGAAGACACAAACCTCCTGGGTCAGGGACAGAAAAGACAGATTAATGCAGACATAGCAGTCGTGGGACCTCAAACCGCAGGTCCCACTGGGGGATGTCACGACGGTGAGGCAGTGCCAACACACGCAGTGAGCTACACACACAGCCGAGGGGACCGGGCTTCGGGACGGAATCTCCCCCGGTGGCGGGGAGCCTTCTGGCCGTCGTCCCGGCGGGGGCTCTGCACACCGGGAAGCAGACACGTTTGCCCTTCACTCCTGTGCATTTCAAACCCATTCACGATGGAGACTCTTGAGGGATAAACTGGGTGGACAAGCTATGCCTCTGCTTACAAGATGTGAGGGGACAAGAGAGACCCATGGGGCCTCGTCTCCCACATCTTCTCATTGAAATAATAATTAAGGGAAAAGAATCAGAAACAGCATTGATGCAGCTCTTCCAAAAAGAAAAATAAATAGATGCAAAACACGTCAGCTGTTGCTTCTCAGCGACCTCTCTAATGTTAGTCCCCCTGCACAATGAAGAACAGTAATTTCTCATTGATTTAGAATGATTTCCTCTCTGCTGGCATTTACCTGTGCGGTGGGAAAGGAAGAAGACAGTATCTAGCTCCCTAGTTTCCCATCTCCAACGGTCTCCCTTTCTGAAATGGGCACTCTAAAACCCTTGACAAGCCCAAATTCTGTCCTGTGCTCACCCATAGCGGCCACAGCCACCATTTACATAATACACGTGGAGTGAGCTCACTCAACGCCTTTAGGAAATTCTGAGCAACCTGTGAAGCTAAATTGGCGACACTCAGGTTGCTTTTTATGGGGAAAACTCAGGTCACAGGTTGGTCAGCACTGTTCTCTGTCCTGCCCTTGACACGTGTCCCCTGACTGGTGACCCACGTCCCAGGCAGCAGGTGAGACATAAAATTCAGAAGTAAACAATAAAGGAAATAAAAAGACAGTGAAAACATAATGGGTACATAAAATTATGGCAAATTTTAGAACTACTGACACAAGTAAATCGTGGGTTCTCTTACAAGTCAATATTGTCCTAATTTTTCGTCTTTCCCAAACTGACCGATAAACCATTCAATGTTAATTGAAATTTTGATTCTTCTGTTTGTTGTATGCCATGTATCATTTCTTCACAGGTCTGTTTTCTAAGTATATTTCCTTTTTAATTGTATACTACTTGCTTGTACCCTTTGCCCATTATTCTATAAAGTACTTTTCACAGTAAAATTTTTTAACTTTAAGATCAGTCCTATTTGGGTCATATGTGTTTAAAATAATTTCCCAATGACTTTTCCTCTACTAAAGTCATAAAATAATTCATCTGTCGAATATTATTTAAATTTTTCTTAATCACATCTTAAACAATTACACACCCATGAATTTATTCTTGTTTAATTGATTTAATTTTGTTTCTTTAAAAGGGTCATAATTTTGATTCCCAGCATTTTTTGAGTATATTTTAAGAAGTTATGGGCTAATTTCTCATATTTCAATCTCTTTTCTCACCATGTTTGCAAGTTATCCTCATCTGTATATACTTCAAATTTTTTCCGAAAGACACATCCTGTCTAATTAAACACACAAAAAAAGAATGTTGACATTTAATTGAGATTTCATTTTTGGGAGATTAGAATTTGAAACAGTGAGTCTTCCTACACGTGCACACTAGAAACCAAAGCATATGCAGTGTAAGTTTGAATTCTCTTGAGTATAAGCGTAAACTTTCAGTTGAGTCGAATAATAACCCAGGACACACGGTCTCTCCCGGTACTGGCACATGCATGTGCCTCCTCACATGGGTGCACGACTGAAGCACGTTCAGTCAGTTGACAAAATAACTAACAGCTTGCTTCCGAGCTGTGAGCCTAGAGAGTAGGACGCTAACTACCTCCTTCCCGTACGTGAGGTGACACGTTTCTTTCAGCAGATACTCTCAGCAGATGATTTCTGCCTGGAGCCCTAAAAACAGTGTTTTTCAAGTGATCTCTGTGTGTCTAACAGTTTCATTCATTGGCCCATTTTCCTGGCCCTTGAGCATTTTGCCATGATATTCTAGAAAGCGTTCCTCTTGAAGAGCAGGCATAGTCAATTCCTTTAGCAAGTTTAGAATTGCGCAATACATTCTTAGTAATTTATTTCAGTTATTTTTAGCGTAGTTTATTGCTCATATTTGATTTAGGCATATGGAGGTCACAGATTTATACCATGTTGGTGCACTTTGTCCCCAACAGAAGACCTTTCGCAGGTCTGCAGAATGATTGCTAAGAGACTAATTTATTAGCAATTTTCTCAAAACTGCAATCGGGCTTTTGTTGAGTCATCAATTTAATGGTCTCAGGGAGGTCAGATACAAAATCTTAGAGAGGGCACTGAACCGTCAGACTTTGTACCTTCCCCCAACCCAGTGCCAGCAAATCACAAAAAAAAGCTAGACTTAAATAATACTTCATCTAAAGAACAGCTTATCTTCCTTTTGATTGACTCTGGCCCCATTACAAGACTTTGTAAAACATCTTGTACAAAGAATGTGTATTCACTGTAAATTTATAATTATCCTGGTTTAGTCTGTAATTTCAGAAGAAAGTTGTAAAGGTTATAGTCTTCAATATTTACATGTGGGTAATGAAGATCATAAAAGAAGAAATCTCAACTGAACAAACAACAGTCAGTGTCCTCCAAAGAACAAATGAAACTCACAGAAGTCACACGCTGGCTGTCCTGGTAGAGAAACGTCCCAACGTCGTGAACTCCCTGATCACGCTGCTCCGCCGGGCGCCCCCCGCATCGGCTTGGGAAGACGGAAGGGCTTTCAAAGCAATATTTATTCCGAAACTTGAAGGAACTTGGAGAAAGCCCACCACAGCGTCAGGTTCAGTTTGGAACATGGCCGCGGTACCATGGAGATGTTTGCTGGAGATGGAAAACCCAAGGTCAAGAACAGCACTGGAGAGTCAGCCAAGTCTTACCCCATGCTACTACACGCCCCTGTCCTAGGGGACCTGACGTGGATAGCGTGTCGTAGTGCTCCTCACACGTATCATTGGAGTGTGAAACCTAAATATGCTAAGTTTACAGTGTTAGTGGGGCAGGAAATTCAAATTAACACATGGACTAGGTACCTCGTGTTAAATCCTATATTTCTGAGACAATAAGGCACCATATAGTATAAATATTATGTACGTCAGTATATGAGGAGACAGAGACAGACTTTGCTTTTAGAACCTAAGCAATCTGTCAGACATGACCAATCTCAACTCCTAACACCCTCGTCTTCATGGCCTAATGTCTCCTCCTCTCTCCCCAACTGGTACTTGCACATGCGGGTCCTGCCTCCCTGTCCTGGCCCAATTCTCTCCTGAGCGCCGTCGTACAAGCTGTGCCTAGAAACTGCTGGAAGACGGTGGCTGCATAACCAGACATGGGAAGAAGCCACTCCACGGTCCGTTCTCACGTGCGACCGAGAAGGAAAATGGGTGCGGATGTTCTCCTGACGGGACAGAGACCGGGGCAACGACGCTGGCTCGCCCAGGGACACGGCCACAACCATGAAGTGAGTTCTTGCAGCTTTGGATGCCTTTGCTTCCCTGCCCCAGTTCCCTCTCTAGGTGAGTTCAAACGTATTTGCTAACAGTTCCCTAATCCATGGCCCTAATCCAATCTTCCTACTGGCTCAGAGTTTCCAAATGCTCTTCAAGAAGCCCCAGGACACTCCGGTGGAGACACAGAAAAGACAAGGAGGTGCCCAAGGCGGGAGAGTGACCCTAACACAGAGGGAAGCAACCCCAGGACAGGCAACAGGGATAAACCGTGAGATGGTCATGTGGTCCAGCTGAGTCTCCCCCATGTGCTGCTCCCCCCACGCCCCCACTTTCACTGCCATGGACACTGAGGGCTGGAGCGTGTGAGTCACCCACGTGACTCGATTTGGATGTGAGGTCCTTGACGTCCGAGGGTGGTGACCAACTTCATGGGGATGACAAACGCTCTGAAGTCCTGTTAGCATCCTGTCCCACTTGCTTCACATTTCAAGGCATCATCTCCTCATTTGGTAAAGAGAGTCAGTAATACCCACATTTCTTTAAAAAAAAAAAAGATTAAATAACGGACAATATGTGTAAAGTGCTTTTGAAAGTATTTATCCCAAAACACTCAGTTTAGGCCACTACTCTCCGCACCGCCAGCTCTGCGCCCTGTGCCTGTGTTACATGAAATGACTTAGCCAAGAATACGCGAACTTTCTGGACCCGTCATTACTAACTCTAGGTCCTTGTTGACGAAGCTTCTTCTCCAACATGTATCTGTACAAGCTATTGTAATATTGAACAGATTTGACTTTATTAACAAGAGTTAAAAGCAAGATTTTTATTGTTTGGGAAGCTTAAGTGTTGGCGGACAGAACTGTCCATCGCTCAACATGTTATTACCACTCCACAAATAGAAAGAATTAGAATACCACTTTGCAGGTGAAAAAAACACCATGAATTCATTCCCAGTAATTGTTCATTTTATGTATAATTATCTCCCACACACTGAAGATATACAGTAAACACCCATGAATTAATGCCAAAGTGTTCTATAAAATTATTTTCCTATTAAAATTCCCCTTAGAAATTTTAGCTAATTTTCAAGTGTATTGGATAATTGGTGAACTGCAAAAGCAGATAAATTCAGAGTTTGCCATGTGGAAAAACATCATAAAGTAATAAATTGACTAGAATTTTCCATGAATAAATGAAGTCCATAATTTTCCACTTGTCAAAATACTTGTTATTCCATCCTGACTTACGAACATTTTCTAGGAGACATAACAATAACTTAAATATATAAATCAAGAAACTACTATCTTATCTTCTGCCATAAATTATTTTAAGAAATTGTCATATCCAGTTTACTCTGTACCCTTAATGAGATGCTGTTTAAATTTGCTGCTGCAGAGTTGAACATTGTGGGTTCTGAATTCATAGTTACCAAATTTACTAAAAAAATGCATCATTTTACGTTATTCAGCTAATAGGATGTGCGACATTTTTCTTCTACTAAGTTAAAAGGAAAGTGTGCCACACTAATGTCCTTCTTACTTAGCTACTACCAAGCGCATTGATATATATATCTACATTTCTCTCTTCGAGGCTACGCTTTGACAACAATTACACTGTATCAAAATTTTGAGAGGCAAGATGAACAATGTGAGAAGTCCTTGTTTAAAATAAAATTTTCAAAATAGCTGAATCATATCTTATGAGAGTGAATCTATATATGAACTTAATACTTCTGAAAGTGTCATTTATCTTTAGCTACTTAAAGATTCTACACGTGGAAACAATATGCATTGATAGTTTCATCTCATCTGTCAGTTATCTAAGCAGCAGTGAGATGTTTTGCTGAACAGACGACCACTGCTCAAAGCTGGGTGCGTCTACGTAAATTCCATAGCATCACTATTAAAACCAGAAGGTACTGAAAACACTTCTAGATTTGTATTTGTATTCTGCCCCTTAAGAGTTAAAATGGCATTCAGTAAGCTGATATAACACTTTGGTTATATCTTAAAAACCTCAACAGCAATTTTTAGAAAAGTGTGGTTTATTGTTGTGAATGTACTATCGATGTAGCAAGTCTGCGATCGGCACTACCACCAACAACAGGGTCACGGTTTTAACCCATTTAAGCAAAACAGAACATTTACAGTAAAACCCACCATTGTTTTGTCCAGTTAAAAAACACCTCCTCTCAAGGAAATAGCTATTCATTCGTTAATATAGTACGTTTTAAAAGTGTTATAGCAAATGAATAATAAATTATAACTGAGGAAACACACTCTTCTGGTAGAATTGTCATCGTATGTGGTATTTTGCATTAGACAAATATCATTTAGCATCAGGTAAGTCACAGGCATTATTCTAGGTGTCACAGGTACAGCAGTGAAGGCTCAGGGAGGGGATGTCAACCCTGTCTTGGGGGACGGATGTTCCCTGCCCAGAAGACAGTTGCCTATACAGATGTGCAAGGGATTGACCAGACCCCGGGGTAGACCAGCTGCCTGTACAGATGTGCAAGGGATTGACCAGACCCCAGGGTAGGCCAGCACAGTGCCAGTGTAACAGTGCAGATCACTGGACTGGTGGTGATCTTTCTGAAGTAACAAAATTCAAGAACTACCAGTTAAAATAGTAACAAATCAATAAACAAGTCAGTATAGCCTGAAGAGATGAAATCTCCACTTTCACATTTGGTTGCATTAACAGTTCTTCATTGTAGTTTAGATTCTACCCACTTTTAAGGTGAATGTAGCAATAATGCATGCAAATCTGATGAATTACAAATTAAAGATAAAAACAAGAATAATGGAATTATTGATATTAAGTAATTTGTGCTCATTTTCACCCTATTTCCATGTGAGAGCTGACCAAAATAAAACAGTTATTTTCCTTAGAATATACATAACAGACATATTATAAACTAAAAGTCTAAAACCACGTCAAGAAAGAATAAAACAAGCCTATGGAATAGCAATGACAGAAATTTTGAAGTAGATGTATGTAAATATGCCTGATTTTTTTTTTCTTGACTTTTCCCCATTGGGGTGATCTGTTATAGCAGTGATGGGAAACCAATATACTATTTATTAAAATTTGCATTTTACTCTGCCTACGTACACTCACTTTGCATTGGAATTACTATTGCTCCAATCTGTCACTTATTAAGGCTGTGGCGTACATCTTTCTAATCATTGTAAATGGCCATTACACTCCCCTCTGCCTTTACTTGTTTAAAGCAGGCTTAGTTGTCACCGGTTTGCTGTTCATGAAGCTCTCGTTCCACTTGCTTTTTAACACTAGTTGCTGTGAATAATGTCCACTATCTTTGCGTAAAACACAAGTGATCCTTGGAGAGAATATGACTGAAAGGAAAAAAATATGGAGTAGGAGAAACATATCAACTTATAAAGCAAAAACAAGACCGCGAAGACCGCAAGTGAGTCTGTGTCAAATAACAAAAATTCCCGGGGGGCCTGACAAGGAAGAAGCAGTAGCACTGGCAGGGATGACGCACTGATGTCCTTTTGTACTTCCGACTCAGCTTCAACAAATGCGCTCG
Source organism: Lyroderma lyra (assembly GCA_004026885.1). Classification (NCBI taxonomy): domain Eukaryota; kingdom Metazoa; phylum Chordata; class Mammalia; order Chiroptera; family Megadermatidae; genus Lyroderma; species Lyroderma lyra. Next base: position 290,050 of record PVJL010000629.1, on the reverse strand, counting down.
ACCTCCTCGCTCCGCCACACAGGACTGCGTTTTTTTATTATGATGAAAATACCCTGAAGCCCTGAAATTCACTCTGAGAATGTTGCTATTTTCATTCCCCCTCAGTCACGGTAAGGGGTCATTTCCCATAACACCCAGTAGCAATTTTACGTTTTGGGGAAAGCTAGAATAGATATGGAATGCAGTATGCACTGCCCAGCGTTTCTTAACATTCTGCAACTTTCAGGTTGACATTCAGAATCCACAGGCCCTGAGAGGAGCCATGGTTTGTTTCGGCAAACACAGTAAATGGGAGCGCTCCCCGTCATCCACAGCATTCAGACTCCACGCTGGAGCGGGGGAGCCTCAGGCCCCTCCGCCGGTCGCTGGACCCGGCCCCGACCCAGCGGCAGCCTTCGGACCACGAGCTCCCAGCGTGGACGTCGGACGACCTTGGGACGCCCTCGGCATCTGAAGCCAGGGCTCATTACTGCTGGTTTCCAAGGTCTCGCTGGAAATTGTTGTCTTGGGTTCACATTAAAATCCATCCAGGACAATAGATGTGTACGACAAAAACTGGCAATAGTGCTGGAATAGGAAAAGAACGAGGTAGAGTTAACGGGAGAGATTTTAAATGGGCCCCCCAATCTTTCAACCTAGCAACAGGGACAGTGCCCCAAAGTCGCTGAAACACACTAGCAGGAGGAAGCAAATTTTGCATATTCTCTGAAATGCATCAACTGCACCTCTGTGGTGAAGGAAATCTCCATGATCAGTCATGGAGATGCCTACTTCAACGTCATCACTGAAAAAAGACCTATTTTCCGTGTTGTCACACAACTGATTTGGGTGTTGAATATTTTAATGGTGAAAACCCCTCGTCACTGCTTAGGTAGCACTTTGCACCTGGGAGTCAGGATCTGTACCTGGACCACGTCACCACCCTTTTCTCAGGAGCCGGAAAAGGGAATTTAAAGACACGTGGCAGGTATGACAGTGGCCTCCAGAACAGAGGACGTGTTGAGGCATCCATCTCCCTGTCAAACGTGGACCAGAGAGTTGACGAGGGCCAGCCTGCAGTCAGAACATCAGGACGTGTGAGACCGAACCTATGGCCAAACCTCCAGGAAGGACCAGAAGCACCGCGCATTCACTGACAGCTACCCAGCCCCAAGCTACCATGAGGGCTGCCCTGGGTCACATGGGAACCACTTTCTTATGAAATAAGGGGACCGATGCTGTGTGTGGGGTTGGTTATTACAGGATCTTGGGGAAAATACGATGAAAAAAATAAACATTTTCAAATTTTCCCAAACAGAATATTAAAAATACATCAATAACGACACTATAATACTGAATTAAAAAAATACATAGCCAGAATGATAAACTGATTGCACTTACGAACATAGATACTAAAATTTTTTTAAAAGCCTATCAGAAAGCTAAATGTAAAAAGATGTGAAAATGTTTACCCACCATACCAACTACTTTTTAATCATAGTAATACAAGGCTAATCATTTTAGGATACTTTAAAGTAGATAGCTATAGCATCAGGTGACCAACACATAGGTTATCATCTAAATAGAAGTCGGCAAAATTTTTGTCACTTCTATTTAATCCATGGTAAAAAGACTTTCCTAATCCAAAATAAATATTTTCTTAAAATACATTTGTTTGTAAATCATACCAACAACATACATTTAACCATCCAAACTAGTTATTTAACATTTTCTGGTCAAGACATAAGGAACAGAAACAGAAATTAAAAAATGTGTCCACTCCAAGGACCAACTGAAATAATTGTTGACAGTTTAATAATGTACAAATTATTTATCCAATGCAATAATGTTTCTTTGTATTAGCAATAATGAATGTCATGGGGAATGTCCACTCTGAATAACAAAATAATTTTCAAAAGCAAATGGAGTACATAAAAATAATAAGAAGAAATTGAACAAATAAATAACAGAAAATTGATGTTAACCTTTTGGCTGTGACGTTCGGGTAAACCTGACTGAATGTTTCCATCTGCTGACTGTGACATTCGAGTTTTCCCCACGAGCATAAAACACTTTTCCCTCCACCGGATGGACATTGTTCTGTATGGTTGTGTTTTTCAAGAATGAATAATAGGAAGTTTTTATATTTTAATGTAATCATTTATTTTAATACAATGTGCCACTTAACTGTGTTTGTTAATACTTATGAACACTGTCATTATGGTAAAATTGTTACTCAGTGTGAAACTCTTTCACGGACATTCCTCCATTTACAAGATTTTTTAATACGTTTTCCTGCGGCTCGCGCTGTCAGCACGATGTTTTGCGTGCCCTAGTGTGTAACATTTCATCATAAAGTTCTTACGCCATCAATGCCATTGGATTCTAATTTGTCTATACTTAAGTCTAGTTGATGCCTCTTCATATGTTTTGAGTATTTTTTGCTAAAATTTAATATAATGGTAAATGTATTACCATACAACAAAAATTTAAAATAAAAATGTTATTTATATACAAAGCAGCTCCAAATGTTATTATTAAGCGCATAAAACAATCAAAATATCAACTTTCTATTTCTTGCGGCTTTTTGACACATTTAGAAAAAAAAACTTGATGTCAATGCAGTTACAGAGTTAAAACAAAACAACAAATCGAATATTTAAGAAGAAAAATGCACAAATTTATTGAGTGTACGCATAGAGGTGAGTAAATGAGTGCCAAACCATATTCTGGGGAGAAATATTGAATACTATCAACACGGCATACTTTCAAAATGAGGTATGGATTAAAATAATTTATATTAATTCTCACTCAGGTTATGTTTTAGTGACTCTCTGTCATCGTATTACTATTTTACCACACGTAGCCATTTTCCTGCAATTTAGTTTATTTCAAAATCACCCCTGTGAATGCCACACACGGTGTTTTGATTGCAGTGTTTGCACTTTTTTTGTAACTTCCCTGTTCGTCCCTCTGGAGTATTCGAGCTGGCGTAGTCTTCTTCTACATCTTGCCTGTAAGGCTTCTGGGGATATTACATCGTAACTGTGACAGGTGACGTGGCTTCTGTTTCGTCCTTCGGAGACCTGGGTGATCCATCCACCTGCTGGGAGGCTCCGTGCTGTGACTGGAGAGGTAAGACCTGAGATACACTCAGAGAGAGAGAGACATACAGACGGAGACAGAGCGAGCCGGAGACAGCCAGGTCAGTCCTACAGATCAGTTTCAAGACCCCCACAGTGCTGTTTGGGGACCGTTTTTATGCAGCAATGGGAAGCAGAACACCTTATCACAGGAAATAGCCGAAACCTCATTTCTGTCCCAATATTTCTACCTTCTTTCCTTTGTCCCGCCTGAATGGTGACGCCGAGAAAGCATTTCACTGGTCAGCGTGATGTCAACTGGAGGCTACGAGATTCTCACAGTTGCTAACACTTCCTGGTACCATGTGAACCTTGACCTACGAAAACCGGGCCAGGTTGAAGGTCAGCAGAAGGCCCTCTCGCTTCAGGTATCGAGCTGGCCAGTGTGATGCTGAGCCGTCTCGATGGGGAATGAGTCATGAGTGCTCGTGCACCTTAGGGACTCCGGAGCACACCGCGTGTCATTACCCAGATCATCCAGACCACCTCCAGCGGGAGTACAGTGCCAGGAAGTGAGAACGTCTGGACTCAGAACACGTGTCATTGTAACATCAGAGCTCAGCACCAGACCAACGAGGAGTGTGTTTAACGAAACCAAACACATTAACAGCGAGCTCCAGTTGTGTGAATAACGCTGTCACTCCATTTTTGTTTTGATGTTGCTTTAGAAATTCTACTTGCATAGAACATTCTACATCATCTTCAGTCTGTTAATTCAGCACACAGAAGTATTGCTTAGTGTTTACAGTTTAAAATGTAGACAGAATGATAAAAAATAAAACAGCTTCTGGGAAACTAACTTTGACTGTCTAAGTCCATAATGTTAAAGTCAATGGCACTGGGTCATTAAGCATAGCCGTTGGGGACTGAATTAACTTCTCCTTGATGAGAAATTTCACTTGTAATTTCCTCAGAAGAATAGTTAATTAGCACAACCTTATTAGAATGTGTTCTGATTTAAATGAATTCAATATCAATACCTAACTCTATCTCATTATTTATGTGTTTTTCTATCTCATCTCGTATCAGAAAGTTGATTCATGATGATTTGCAAATATAAATGCAAGTAAACAAAATAAACATTAATAGCAGAAATTATATTAGAATTGGGAAAAGAGAAGCTAAAATCATAACACAAAACAAAAAATAATGGCTCTGTGGAGCAGTAACTGGGAAGCAGACAAACTTGGGTCTGAAATCCGTACACGTAACATTTTATTTTGAACAAAGTCGTGTTCAATGATATATGACATAATGCTGGTATTGGAATGATTGTTTTTGACAAAGTACTGATACTGCGTTCATCCTGAGATTTGCAGGCAGGCCAGAATGCCACTGGGGACTTGAGAAATGTTAACTAGTGGTCAGTGGAAGGTTTGTATTTTTTTTTTCAGTCTTTTTACGGGAAAACGATTATGTTAATTCATGGGAGTAGAGAGTTTTTCAAAAATTCTAAAAAAAAACAAGACCATGTGCATCCAGCAGAAGACATCAATTATGTACCAATCGAGCACAAAATAGCTGAGGTTGTGTGCTACTCCTGCCAGTTATGTGGTCCATGAAGTCACCATCGTCTCTAAACTGCATTGGCAATGTCACTCAGAATCAGACGGAGTGAATCGTAACCAGAAGGTTAAATGACAGCCGCAGACCGTGTGCTTCATGCCCCTGCCCCAAGAAGTGCTCTATTACTTTTAATTCCCTCGCTGATACACATATCAATGTACTTCATGTTATTTCTCCAGCTTTATTGAGGTGTAACTCAAAATTAAATCACATATATTTAAATCATAATATAATGACTTGATAACATATACAGTAGCCCCCCTTACCCACAGAGGGTCACCCTAAGACCCACAGTGGATGCCTGAAACCACCATGAGTACTAAACCCCGTATCTACTGTGTTTTTCCCTACACACACACTCGTGATGACGTTTCATTTACACGTTAGGCACAGTAAGAAAGGAACACCAGTAAGTAACAGAACAACTAGAAGACACTGAAATACACTTACCTGGATGTGGGCCCTCTCTCTCCGATAACCAGCCCGATGACTGGCACGGCTCCGCAGTGGCTCATGGGCGGGCAGCTCACGTGGGGTGGAAACGCTGGACGGAGGGAGCGTTCGCCTCCCAGGCAGACGGAGCCGGAGGGTCTGAGACTTCATCGCGCTTCTCAGAACAGCACAAAGCTTAGCAAGTGCTCATTTCTGGAATGTCCCTTCTAGTGGTTTCAGGCCACCGTTGACTGGGGGTAACAAACCATTGAAAGTGAAAGTGCAGATAGAGGGGGGACGACTGGGCACTGTGAAGTGCTGACCACCGTCCGGTTCATTAGCGCGTCCACCAGGCCACACAGGCCCTGTTCGGGGTGAGGATGCGGAGATAAGTGCAGCACGGTGTCGGGCACCGTCGGCACAACGCGCAGCGTTAGACCCCCCGAACTTAACTTAGAATGAGCGTTCCTGTGCTTCGGCCAACGTGTCCTCGTTCCCCTCACCAGCCCTGGCAGTGACTGTCCCACTGTCTGGTTCTGCGGGTTCCACTTTTTTTGTTAGATGTCCAGTGTAATGACAGCATCCGGTACTTGTCTTTCTCTGCTGGCTTACTTCACTTAGCACGGTGGCCTCCAGCGTCACCCCATTGTTCTAAATGACAGGAGTTCCTCCATCTGCAGGTCTGAGACATGGTCACGTGTAGTGCCCACTCCTCGGCTGTCGTAAAAAATGCCGCGATGATCATCAACATGATGCAGGGGCATCTCTGACACATTTCATTTCCTTTATTTACATATTCGGAAGTGGGACTGCCGAGTCACGTGGCATTTCCGTTTCCATCACTCATTTCTCTGTTAAGTGAATGATGAAAATTAGGAAGAAAACAGGAAAAAAGAATGCAAGAGGAGTGGGCTACCAGAGCTGATCTACGGGGCCCCACCACCTCCTTTTCTTTGTGGTTCTCCTTAGGGGAGCACGTTAAAGCTTTCTCAAGGGTTGGGTGGCATCTGTTTCATTGGCGTCCCAAAGGTGCATCTTAATGTGTCTCGAGACAGAACTGAAGTTCTCCTTCCTCATCTAGAGCAAGTCTTCATGTGTCTGAAGGAAACTGTGCTACTCAAGATGTGCTTGTCATTTGGGACCCCAATCTCCATGATCAGCGTTGCATAGTTCATTCCAGAGCTCACTCTTTTTGCTTTTCACTGAGATCTGCTTGGGTTTTCACATTTTAAAAGACCTTTTGTTCCCGTCCTCGTGTTCTATAATTCCGTAGTGAGCTTGATGAATAACATTCTCTTCTTTAGTGGATTTTTCTCCAAAGGCTGGAGCATAAAAATAATAAGTTTACCCAGGGAAAATCTGGAAGACACTGCCACAATCAAGTAGTCAAGGTTAACTCTAAAAAAATGACATAACGTGTCCCTATGGTTTACCTCTAGATATGATGTAAGGATTTCTGTGGTTTTCTTCCCCCAAACCCATAACCTCAGTTCTAATGATGGTAAAAGTGTCAGCGACATCAAAAGTGAGGGACATTCTACAAGGTACCTTACCCGTAGTTTCAAAAGCACCACAATAAGAAGCGCAAGACCAGAAACTCCAACAGAGCAGAGGAGACTGAGGACAAGTGACAAACGAAGGCCTTGCTTTATTCTAACTGCGTCCTGGAACATGACAGATGTCACCGGACAGGTCGTAGCAGAAAAACTGAGCCATGAACAGACTCGAGCGCTGCAGTCATAGCACACTGAGGTCACTTTCTCAGTTTTATAAATACGTCGTGGTTTTATGAGACGTTCACATCAGGAAAAGCTAGGTGAAGTGGCCACGGCTCTCCCATAAATCCGAATTATTTCACACAAAACAGTTTTAAAATTTTTTCATCTAAACCCGATACTTCTAGAACTGATGCCATCTTTCTATCATATCCCATTGGATGCCTCACAGGTAGCCAAAAGCAAGCATGTCCTGAACCAGACATGATTTTGTCTTTTCTCTACAATTAGGCACCAGACAGATAAACCAGTTGCTTGAACTCACTCACACGACAGTTTTGCAAATTGCTTTTTCTTGATCTTAATTCTGCTGCTTCTCTTTCTACTGTGCAGAATCCTTCCCTTAGTGTCGGCCAGTAGGTGTTCGTTTTGTCCCCTGGGGTCTGTTTGAAGCCATCTGCTTCTCTCCCTTCATAAACCTTGCGAACATGGCCTCACCCAAGAGATGAAGCCAGCAGTCAACTGTGACAGATCTCAGTACTTTCTGCACGAGCTGGAATTACCTGCTGAGCACATGTAAATGACGAACAGGTTAGGGACCTTGGGTTTAATACATCCGAGAGAACCCCAAGTCTTCCCCTGGAACTGTAGTAAGCCTGTGATTCTGGTTCCAGCCACTGACACCCAGCTGCTCAACACGGGGACCAGAAGGAGGTGGCGCTGAGCTCCCCACACTGAATCTCAGTGTGACTCACTGTCATGCCGACCCTGTCCCCACCTCTCAGAGCTCCGTCCATGTGATCCTGCCTCTCGTGCTCAGCGTTCCGTCCCTGGTTGTCGTTAGCCATCATGGGAGGCCCTTCCGCGTGGTTCCCGAGCTGCCTTCAACACCACCGGCCCTGAGCTCTTCAAAACAGAACCGTGATGACCCACGGCGCATGCCGACAAGCCCCGGGCTGCTCGGCTGTGTGGAAGGTTCTCGCACGGTGCAGCTCCGCGCACCTCCCGTGATCCCGCTGTCGTATGACAACGGCAGGGTAGGCGACTATCTCCTGACACGACGGGAAAGCAATATTGATCGGCTTCGTCATGTTCATAAGGCGACGACTAGGGGTGATCACAGGTGAGATCATTCTTAACAGATGGACCCCTTTTGCATAACCTCTGCCGCTGTGAGAAAGGCGGAAGGTGGGAGGGACACATGCAGGGTGTTTGGTACCAGCGACGAGAGGCGTGTGCATTCACACAGAGCGCACAGCAGGGCGGCAACCAGGCCGAATTCCAGGGGGCTATTTGGAAGGGCTTCGGCTTTAAGACACAGGTCATAAAGTCATCCAGCATGAAGGTTGTCTCCTCGTGTGACATCCGTTTGTGGGGACAGATGTGAGAAAGCCACAGGGTGGTTGGAGTTGGGGGAGGGAACCCCTGCAGTGCGCTGCCATGTGACCGCCCTGCGAAGGTGGGAATTAGAAGAATTAGAGGCCAGGAGTGCTTCGGAGTTCAAGGTCAGGAAGGCAGAACAGTCCTGAGATAACAACAGCCAGAGAAGAGCTCTGTGCAAAGTGCCGTTTCAGGAATTCTGAAGCCGAAGATGTTGGCTCTGTAAGTCCCGGCCACTCAAGGACAGAAGTGGAGAGAAAATCAGAGCTCTGGGGAGGTCACCACGGGCAGAGCAGCGTGGGAGCAAGTGGGGGCGGTGGGCAGCAGAGCTGGACCCCTCCCGCCCGTGTCCAGGACCACGTAGTAGCTGGCGCGGCCACTTCCCAGCCGGCGGGTAGGTGAGGGTGAGAGAGGGCAGACGCCTTTCAGGAGACGTGTCTTGCTCGGAATGAGAGCTCGGTCACGGGGAGGCGCTACGAGACACACCCGGTGTGGGCAGGGGGGGCACCGACAGTGAGAAATGGGCAAGAGCATCATGCATTCAGATCCACTGGGGTTAACATGAGGAGCCCCCGGAGCGTACGTCATTCTTGGGGTGCCCAACCGCATGACCTTAACCACCCCACCGGAGTCAATCTACTGTTTTTCTCTAGGCCCCATGCCTCCTCCGGCCCTCTTGCTGCCTGCCAGGCCTCGGCCATCATGCCAGGGCTTGTCCTGGCTGGGAGCAGTGGCCCAGCCAGCTCGAGCATCTCAACGGGTCCCAGACAAATAGCTAGGCAGAGTCCACGGACGGGCCCAGAGATGCTACGCGGGCTGAGGTGGGGGAGCCCTGGGTGTCCCCGAGACTGGGGAGGGCTGAGGAAGAGAACTTCTGTCCCCAAACCCTCTCTTCTGCTGAAACCACTGTCGTTGGGTCTTCAGGAACGCCTGGCCGTGTGCGCTCGCTGACCACGCTGAACTGCACTCTCCGAGTTGCCCCCCAGCCAGCAGCTCCTGCGAGACGCCTCCCTCTCTGCTACTGCCACACCCTGTACGGGGACGCGCAGCCTTCCCACGCTTCCCCGTGCGCGTGCCTTTGCCCGACTGGGACGCCAGTTGGAGGGACAGGGTCTCGGAGGGTGTGAGACTGGTGCCCGTGTGAGTAAAGCTATGCATGTTACCTTTTTCTTTTCAATAGAAGTATAGAGTAATGCATATTACTCTATATTTGAACGATCACCTACATGTGAAAGAAGTACCTTCTAGAAGCCTATAACAGAAATTTCAATCGTTTTCTCTTCCTCACATGTTGTAGATCATTACTCATTTAATGATAATTGTTCTTCCATTGGAACACAAAGCCATCTGCTCAATTTCTATAGAGAGGACTAAAAATATCCGAATGAAAACAAAAGTCAAACACATTTTGGTAACTCAGAGCTACTGTAAATTTCAATTTATAAGTGTAAGTTATTATTTTATAAAGCCATTAAGGGTGGTCGTTCTCTTCTCTGTCCCACGTGACTCTGGGTTGCTGATTCCTGAAAAAAATAACCCACTTAGGAAGGAAATACCCAGAACAGACATTTGACCAGTTACCCAAAGCTCTGAAACTGCTATTAAAATGGCGTGAACACAAACATTCGGTGACAGAAGTCATGAGAGCCTGAATGGTGAAAGGATTCTTGAAACGGGAGGCCAAAGCAGATCTGTGAGTGCAATATGTCCCTAGAGACACACGCTGATGTCTGCAAGTGACAGAGCCATCCACCGCAGACGCAAACTAGTTTATAGGCCGCTGCACAGTGACCAGAGCTGAATGCCAAGAAACCAAAGTCCCAGGGATTCTAACCACGTCAGGGTTAAGAAGGCCGGCCAAGCCTTCGGACACGAGCTCAGCGACTGCAAAGCCGGCCGTCTCCGAGGTGGCCCAGCTCCGCGGGAAGACGCCAGGTCTCAGGGGAGGAGTTTTCTGAAAACTAGGCCGGTGTTTGCTTCAAAATCCCTAGGACCTGGCCTGGGATTCACTGACAGGGACCTGCAGGAGCCTCCAAACGGAGTGTCTGTCCCCCATGGACACTTGGAGCACCCCTGGATGACCTGGACGAGAGCAGGTCTCAGTGGCCAGGCCTGGAGCTCGGCCTGCACTTGCTCTGGGTGTCACGCAAACCGGTCAAGCTTCTGGGTCACTTGTGCGCAGGCGGGAGCAGCACGCACCCTCAGAAATGGTGCCTCCGGATGGCTGTTGGGAGAGGCCGGAGGCGACCCCTTCTCTCTCACCGAAGATGACCCATTTCCATGTGTCCCATGCCTGGGGACCCCGCAAAATGCCACTGCTGTGGAAGGCCCCGGCGTTGTTCTCGGGTTCGGTCTTCACCCTCTGACGTGCAAGTATCTTACCAAGAGGCCGGGAGGAGACACTATCTCTGGTCACTGGGCCCAGTCAGCACGTCATCACTATAATGGACCAGTGTGACGTCACGCGGAAGGAGAAGGTGACCCTACCCCGGCTTGGGCTGAGCATTCGGGGCCCCGATCCCCCCATTTTCCCTCCCCACTTGCTCTAGTGCAGCGAGAAGCAACCGGCCGACGTCGTAATGCTCGTTATTCTGACAAGCAAACCTCCACGGCAGGAAGCGGAGCTCGCCCAGAACCTTCCCTGCCTTTTACTAAGTAACTGGATTCGGATGAGCTGGTGCTGACATTTTCTTACTCTCTGTTGCCACATCATGCCACAGACTTTTAGTGCATTCTTTGCTCTAAGAAATAAACTCTCAGGAGGTTCCTTTGGCCGAGGGGCTCACGTGCTCGTAGGGGCTGGCAAGTCTAAAATCTGCAGGGCCAGCTGGCCGAGGGGAAACTGAGGCACACGTTGAGTCTGGATTCTGGAGGCAGAGTTCTTTCTTCCTCCAAGAAGCTTCCGTTCCTGCTCCGAAAGCCTTCAATGTATTTACGACGCCACCCACGTAATCGAAGGTGACATCCGTACTCACAGTCCTGCTACCGGGAGTGCTAATCACAGCCGCCAAACACAGCACAGCCTGTGTCAGGGCTTTATTAAGTAACTGGGGACAGTAGCTTAGCCGTGCTGACACTTCCAATTAAGAATTAGCCATCGAACGTGGTTTCCCAAAGCCGCCTCAGTTTTGATAATTCACTAGAAGGGCCCGCGGACTTGCTGAAAGCGCCTGTGCTCGTCGTCACAGTAGATTATGGAGAAAAGCTCCAGACCCCAGTGAGTCGGGGGCAGAAGCAGCATGAACACGGGGCCCCCGTTACCACCTCCCCGAGGGGTCAGGACGCCCTGACTCCCTGGCGCCATGCGGGGCAGTGCCCACGGGGGTGCAGAGCTTTTCCTAAGGCTCCGTCGTGTAGGCATGACTGACCCACTGTCCCCGGGGTGGTCTCACCGTCCAGATGGTCCGGTAAGACGCAACCCAAGTCCCCGACCCGGAATCGCACTGCTACTGCCCGGCTTTAGGTCGTTATAGGTCCTCGTATGAACTTTGTTTCCAACCCTGAGGGAGATCAGCAGCCAGTAAAGGATTGGAGCAAAGGAGATAAGAGACCTGACTTCTATTTATTTATTTATTAATTCATTTTTATTGTTAGACTTATTGGGGTGACATCTGTTAGCAAGGATTACATAGGTTTCAGGCATACAATTCTACAGTGCATTGTCAGCTTGTTGTATAATAAGTTCACCACCTAATGTGACTTCTCTTTCCATCACCTTATATTTAGCTTCCCCCACCTCCCCTTTCTTCCCTCCCTAACCCACTCGTCCCCAAATAAATATTAAACTATTGATTGTGTCCATGGGTTCTTTGTTTGTTCATTTCTTTTTTCTTTGCTTTCAGTTCTATATTCTGCATATGAGTGAAGTCATACAGTTCTTTGTTTTTTCTGTCTGGCCTATCTCACTAAGCTGACTTCTATTTAAAGAACTCCTCGGACTGCTCTGACCCGGAGGTGCCCAGATAGCACTGACGTGCGGGGGAGACCCCTTTTCACGTACGACGTGTGGTGTTACAGCGGGCTGTTACTGGTATTCCTGGGTGCACGTCGGGTTCAGTCCAAGTGACCTGTGTTTTGTAACTCCGCGACCAGTGTGAAACCTCTCTGTCCCGTAATTCCTTTTTCTTCCCCGAAGACTTTCAGGAAGAACCAAGGTGTTAAAAATGTGCTAAATACTTAAGTGGCTCCTGACACAAAACCCCTCAAACCCGCAAGTTGATGATTTATTGGAGCATCTTTTGCTTTCTTCGACTTATATTTTTCTTTTGAAAGTGGATTTTAGCCTTGTGCACATTTCTTCTCCTGGTTAACACTATTTTATTGCAAAATTTCAGTACGTTTTCTTAAAATTTGTACTGTGATGAATTTTGTTTTCACTGTTACAATATTCAGGCAAGACACAAACCTTCAGACTCAAGTCAGAGTTCTCGCATTTCACTGGGTTTTGTCACGTGCTTTCCACACACACCTTGCTAGGTTTTGCTTTTGTCGCTCTGTCTTTTGTCGCCCTTCTAAAAATCACGTGAAACATCTGCCTGCACGCATTATGCGAACTGTGTACGTTGACATACATTTTCTGGGAAGGGCTCCACGGTTTTAGAGACTTATCAAAGCAAACCTCAAGTCCATGAATATTTTATTTCAAATATTTTATGTTATACTTTCCCATTTGTAACCCCCCGGGGGCCATGTTTTACAGTGCCAACAGCTCTGTGTTCCCTGTGATGCCATTGCTTTGAATTCAATTGGGCCTGAGAACAAATAAACCAGCCAAGCCCCAGAGCAGCAAAAACTCCGATCTGATCTGTGTCACGTCAACAGGAAGGAAGTCCACATCACCATCGTCCGGGCGCTGGGTTCTCAAGACAAAGTCTTTTCTCACCTTGAGCCGTAACTTACAGATGACAGTGTCACTCAGTGCATCCTTCTATAGACTTCGTGTCGAACACTTCTGAATTTATGCTTACCTTGCCTTCTAGGCGTGAACTGCAGTCTCGTAGGTTCATTGAGGTCAGCGCCACACGTGCTGTCCCTGCCACCCACTGCTCCTGATCGCTACACCTCAGTCCCAGTTGGTCGCTGGTTCCCGATTGCGTCCTAGGGAGCAGAGCTGCCCCAAGACAGAACCACGTTCATGGTTTAAACCTCACGCCGTATCATTTAGACCATCGGCGTGCTGTTTGATCGACTGAATGTCTGCTTAAAGGAGGAGACAATGGTCCTCAACACACTCGGTTTCAATGATGCATCACCCTCTCACGAATAACTTTTCTTCACAACGAAGTGTCACAGTGCTTTTGTGGTCACAACACACCATTCTTATGATAAAAAATACCCTTGTTGTCACAAACCTTATCCCCACAGTACAGACCAAAATAAATGAATTCAATAAATGCTATGCACTCACCCCTTCAACCCATTCCTCCAACTTGTGCACAATATATATTTGATAAAATCAAAATGCATCTCTGGGAATAGTCTCTCAAGACTGCTAAGCCAAACTGTACAAACTCAATCATTTCTGGTTTGCTGCAAATGTTTGTGAACGTGTCTTAATGTTTTGGAGCCATATTTCTTTATTAGTCCTTTCTACATTTTAAGCATAAGCAATCTCGTATTATTGCTAAGGAGTCTGGAGTCATGCACAGCGAAAGATGGCTTCTAAGCCTGCTTGGCTAAACTCTTCCTGTTTATTTGTTTGTTTGTTTGTTTGTTTTATGCAGCAGTCCTACAAGCTCTCAAAAAGGTGGGTGAGCTGGGCAGAAGGGGACAGTGTTCTTCCCTTCCTGCCTGTTGGATTGTGGAGCGGTCCATGAGTGTGAGAGGTTGTGGGGCCCCCGGAGAGCCCGAGGGGGAGAAGGCTCCAGCCTGGCAGGTCCACACGGGACGTCCAATCTCACCTTTAAGATGTGGGAGGTACTTACGGAGTTGCTGAGAAATTCAAAATGTGAGCGAGGTTTTGTTCAATGGGTTCTTTGGGCAAATGAGCAAATCCGAGTGCCAGCACTGCCCTGAGGCTCCTCAGAGACCCTGTGACACTTCTGTCCCCAGGTGGGAGGGCTTCCTCCTGCCTGCACTGTCCAGGCTGACCACACACATCTTGGCAGAAAATCTCCGTGGAATCCACCTTTCCCCAGGCCTCTCAATAACTAGAGGGAATATCTTTCTTCCTCAGGAAATTCATAAAGAAAATACAAAACCACGTAGTTGAGAAAAACTAAATCCGCTTCACAATACAAAACTGCCTTGAGTGAGAACGAGATCACTTGTTGGCTGCTGCTAACAAAATGGTTCGCGTGTGCAACCCCTTTGCTGCGTTAACTGACTTCAAGTTTTTTTCAAAAGGTGTCAAAAAGCCCCAAGAAATAGAAAGTTTATATTTTGACTATTTTATGCATTTAATAATAACATTTTGAGTTGCTTTGTACATAAATGACATTTTTATTTCAAATTTTTGTTCTATGGTAGTAAGTTTATCATTACATTGAATTTTAGCCAAAAATACTCAAAAGGTACTAAGAGGCATCAATTAGATTTAAGTATAGATAAATCAGAATCTAATGGCATCGATGACATAAAGAGTTTATTACAAAATGTTACACACTAGGGCATACAAAACATTTCTGTTGTTGACAGTGCAAGCCACAAGAAAACATATTTTAAAAATCTTATAAATGGAGAAAAGTCCTTGAAACAGTTTCACACTGAATAACAATTTTACAATAATTACAGTATTTGTATTTTTAAGGAAATGCAGGTAAGGTGGTATGTTTTATTAAAATAAATGGTGACATTAAAGTATAGAAATTTCCTATTGTTAGTCATTCTTAAAAAACACAAAAACATAGAAAAATGCTCCCATAGTAGAGGGAAACATTGGTTTGAGCTCGTGGGTGAACTCGAAGGCCGCAGTCCGGATGGATTTCATCCGGATGGATCCCAACGTCACAGCAAAAGGGTTTTACGCTTAACGATGAGACGAACTATTAGGACGATCATGACGTGTGACCCCTGAGGGACCCCACCTGCTGTACAGGCACTTGGCCACACTCCTCATTAATAAAAACCAATTTGCTAATTCTCAGCAATGTGTGTCCCACTCACGCAGCTGTAATTGCAGGGTTATTGAGCATTTAGGTCCCCGAGCTGCCTCAGTAGGCAGATTGGGGACAGCTCTAGAAGGGTGCCTACAGGAACCTGGGCCACTGGCTCGCTGACCAGGTCTCGCCGTGCCATTGCCCCCAGAGCCCCCTCCCTGGGCCCGAGAAAGCTTATTTCATTTCATCTTTGCCGCAGTCAGACTGAATCACTTCCTAATGAAACGGATATTAAATCTTCTTTCTAATGATAAACGATCCCTCAAATTGTTTTCTCCATACCATGATTTCCTCACATTAATGACAGCATATCCTATAAATATTCTTCCCAATCAGTAAGGTTCATTAGACAAATATTCTGTCCCACAACAGAAACTGTCAGATGGGACATAATTTCTATAAAAATTTAATAGCAAATTTGGGTTTTTCTGTTGTTTGACAAAAACCCTTTTCGGCACACTTAAAAAAAAAAACAGATGTCTAATTGAGGAAATATTACTTGAAACATTTAGCACTATAATCATTAGCATTATGTTAGCACATATTCATTCCGAGCTATAAATTTTCAATTAATTCAATTAGAGTGAGTTTCCTACTTTATAGCAAGTATTTTATAGTAAAATTGGGTGCTACTTACCTTCTTCCTACAGCATCAGTAATGAAGTTGTGTCAGTCATGTTCTTTAAGGCAACTAGCTTTCAAATATTTGTTAGAACTCTCCCCTTAAGAATTCTTCTTTTAAAAAACAATTAAATTACAAAACTACATTTATTTAAGAAAAGGAAGAACATGGCCGCAAGCCTAGGAATTGTGCTGTTTTGTTTGTTTTAATGAGTATTTATCTGACTCATGTGCATTGCAATCATTTTCAAAGTATTACCAAAAGTAAATTGTCCTACGAAATTTTTAAATTATAAAAATTGCCTGAAAACAATATTTAAATTTCCAATTGACCAATATGACAATGAAAGAAATTATAGTAGCCTCTAAATTATATGTGTTTTTAGAAGCTCTAGTCCTAAATAGCATTATTTATTTTTTCTACCACACATGTAACTAAATTTGTAAGCGACAATAAAGGTTACTGAATATAGAAAATATCACTTAATAAATCCAGAAAATATCTGATACTAAATTAAAACAGTTACAGAATAAACAGGAGTAGAGATTCAGTCCACATGTGAGGATAAGAACAACTATATATATATATATATATATATATATATATTTTTTTTTTTTTTTTTTTAATTGGCTAGTCTATTCCAGAAATATACCACCAAGACCCATGTGCCCACCAACTCAGTCCCTCCCACGGGCTCGTTCTAGAATCTCAGCTCTCAAATATAAGAATGGAGACGTGACAGGACCAGAGCTTGGGCGGGGGCACTGTGAAGCCCCGATAAAGATGAACTCGGAGATAAACCTGAGGAGAAATGAGAAGGGGACACAAAGGACTGTGCACCTCAAAGGGATGTGGCGGAATTTACATCACAAGGTTCCTGGAGTTTGGCAGCTAAAACCAAAGTGACAGCTCATTCAATTATTCTTTCCTCCCCTTTTCCCATAATTATTTACCCCGGGAGAGGGCCTGGGCAATACGCCAGACACACGTTAGACAGAACAGGTTTCTGCCATCAAAGGCACTTGGAGTTGAGTGAGGCAGACGGACGTCAGGAGCCACGATGGGTCGGCGATCTTACTCTATTTATAGGCTGAGGCAGCCGGCCCATGCCATGGATGCCCACGGGAGACTTGAGACTCGTGGCCGGACAGGAAAGGCTACCACTCAGCAGTAAGGGCGTGGTGCCTCCAGCCAACGGCCCCGGGGGCCAGGATGTCTGTGAACCCGTGGCCTGGCTGCCGGACAGAGACTTGAATTTAGGGAGAAGCGCTTGCTTACAATAGGCAGCAAACAGCCATGCCTGCAGAGCACCCAGTTACATTTCAATTATTTATAAATCATTGATTTTTTTAAGCGTAACTACGTTCCAATTAATGTATGGGACGTACTTACACCAAAACTACTGTTTAGCTGAAATTCAAATCTAACCGGCACTGGTAGTTTCATTCGGTGCAGCTGGCAGCTCGGCCTGCCTGACCGCTCCCCTGAGAGGCCGCATCTCCGTCTGCCCGGGCCGCTCTCGCTCTGCAGGCACCTTTCGGAAGACACGAGAACTCACGCTGGGTGGTGAGCACACAATGCAAACACAGAGATGATGGGTTGTGGAGCTGTACCCCTGGAAGCTATGTACTTTCACTAACCAATGTCACCCCGATATATTTAATTCAAAAAGATGGGTGGGAACAAAAGCTGTCAATGACTCCGTTCAGAAGATTTGCAGAAATGTAAAGACCCATTACTACTAGCATCAATCAAATTAATACGGAAGATACACTTTGCAGATAAGAGGAGTGCAGGAATCCACAGGGCACTGTTAGAAAGTAGACCTGATACATGCATGCCAACCAACACTCCTGGGTGGCGACTAAGTATCCGCTAACTTCACAGGCACATTTCCCTAATGAGTTCTTACGGAGTTAGTAAGTCGGATCTCACAGCAGCAGCTCCTCCTGTCACAGTCATTTCCGTGTCTCACAGCAGCAGCTCCTCCTGTCACAGTCATTTCCGTGTCATGCCTAGTCGACAGCAGGGATTACCTTCATTATACGGCCTAGCCAAATAGGGTTTAAATCTTGTTCCAAACATTCTTCCTCTTTAAAACGTTTGACTTGCTCATTTGATCCCGTTACCATGCTGGCCTGGCCTCTGAATGACTGATTTCGCTGAGAGGAGTCCTGTCCCCTATTTGTCAGAGAGAACAGAGAATTTGATCACTCCTTCAGCCTTCCTCGTTGAACTTGCGTGCTGGAGGTCAACCAGAAACTTGGTGCCGGAGTGACCCGTTTTGTTTATGACTCATGGGCTTTAAAATTTATCAAAGGCGGTATTTCGAGTTGGCGTGCCAACGAATTCCTTGCCTTAAAAGAATGTGCTTGTACTTTACGGTTATATTTTGAGGATCTGCCAAAATGTTTTAAATTATATAATTAGCACATCAAGTGCATGACAATAAGGCTCTAGAATCTGCTTGATTAATTCAATGTGCTAATATGTATTAATTCTCAAACAATTCAAGTGCCAGTTAGATGTTTAACAGACATGATTACACTACACTTGCAGATGTCTATATAGACAGGGTGCTGACTCTCTTTTATTTATCATAAACCCACTTCTTTTGTCCACTCTGTTACCAAATTGTGCATACTTTTGACCCTTTCCGACTTCTGCAGAAGAAAAAGAAGAATCCAGATACCGGGGCACCCCAGTAACATCATCTAGGAAACTGCTCTACAGTGCACGGTTACACCCCCCCTTCTGTTAGAAAACATGCAAGCTTTATGAACTTTTGAAACTGGATTTGGAAGCAACTTTTCTTTTTCTTTTTTAAGTGTTTTTATTGCTACATTTATTGGGGTGACGCGGGTCAGTATGTAAATACACTTGTCGTGCATATAAACGTCTCGTGATTTGCGAGGAGACCATCAGATCGAACTCGCCTGTTTTCAGTGTCGGGAGGGGTGGGCGCTCCCTTTCTGGTCCCCGTGGGCCCTTTTCCGGTTTGGTTGACTTAGACAAACCAGACCGACTTTTCTAGAGACCCACTGCGGCCTGCTGTCTCAGCTGCCGTCCTTGCAGCGGGTGGCCTTGTGCACACGGCACGCCCTGGACGCCACAGCTGGCAGAGCGTTTCGTACTTGCTGCCCAGCATGCCTGTCTGCGTCACCTGCTCGCGCCCACGTCACTGAGTCACTGACTCGTGACCCCTTCCTCCACCAGGTGTTTGCTGGGGCCCCCACGGGTGCCGGCTGACTTCCAGACGGGAGAGAGGAAAGCTGCTCTTTTGCTTCGCTTTTAGCCTCTGTGACACCATCCTCTTATTTTTCCTTTATTGTCACTGCTTTTTCTCTGATTCCTTCCCTCCTCTGCCTACGCCCGCCCACCCAGGGTTGGTGCTACCGTACAGGCTTCCTTTGACTCTTCCTTTAAAGGTTTCACTCATTTGATGACATTCTTCCATTATCTCAGTGGTAATACAGTGGCCAGTGACGGCCACACTCACGTCCCTGGGGAAACTTGCTCCCCTGGTGATACACACGCTCCAGTTCTCGACTCACTCACTCAGAGTTCCGACATCTTTCTAAGAACGTTACTTATTTCCCAAGTCAACTTCTTCTTCGCTTCTCCTGGTCTTCCGGGCTCCACCCAATAATCGTTTCACCGGAGCCCAGCCGCTCAGGCTGGGCTTGTGACCACTCTCACGGCGCTGCCTCCCTCCGTGGTCCCAACAGGATTAACCAGCGGCTCACACCGTCATCCCCCCTTCAGGGTCCCCCCATGTCTGGGCACCCCTGTGCTGTAGCCAGGACCCCCACAACCCCCCAGCGCTGGCCCCTGCTAGTGTTTAAGGAGTGGGGCACTTCTAGATCTAATGGGAACCTTGGCTCCCATTGGGTTAACAAACACAGGTGTGATGGGACGGGTCCGGGGACCCTGCGTGCCAGCGTCTGTGCGCGTTTACTTCGACCTGGTCAGTTTCCTCAGCAAAGGGCTCCCTTGTTTTCTACCTGGGACCCTAATGCTGGCTGTTAGGGTTCTAGGAACTGAGAACAGAGACGGGGAGACCCCGTTTCCAGCCTCCAGACACTGCAACATTACCATCTCACTTCTATACTCATCTTTCTGACATCTCTTATTCCAGAATCTCTCCCCCAAATCTCTCCAAAAAAAGGCCTATGTAATTCAATTAACTTGTGACAAGTGACATTGTCAGCTTAAGTGTCAGTAACCCACAAATGAACAAAAACAGCCAGACGTCATGGATGTAGGTGTCTCCAGGTCGTAGGGACCCATTGTCCCTCCCTCTCGCACAGACACACTTTCTCTAAGAACCAGGAGCCAAAACACCGTGTTCTGTCAGATTAGAAACCCTCCCCCCAGGAGAAACGCAGTCTCTCTCCCGAGCCCCTGAAGTTCCCAGCAAAATATTTACAAGTGAGTCCTTTTCAGAGCATGAGTGAGTCCTTGTCCTCTGCTTGGCGAGATGGAGCTTTCCGACAGGTCAGTTCCTGCCTCACCTCTGTGGTAAGAGATAAAGGATAAGGACACACGGGAGCGAGAGGGCCACCAACCCCCCATCCCTTCCTCCACGCAGTGCGTTTCAAACCTCGATCCTGCTCCCGTGAAGAAACTTGCAGCGTGTGCGTGCGTGCGTGCGCTCCCTCTGGGCGCCAGGCATCCTTTAGTTGCTCCGTCACATCCTGGGGTCCAGCAATCAGAGCTGACAATAAATTTAACTACTGCCCCAAGCACATCAGCAGGCAGCATAGAAAGAAAATGGGACAGCGCCGGTGAAAAACAAAACAAAGTAATAAAACAAACACTGCTCCCTGGTAAGTTGCAGAGAGAGCGCTCCGAGCCGCCACCCGGGACTGAAGAGGGGGGACCGCGGGGCTTGGCCTGAGCCGTGCAGACCTGGCCTCCCCTGCAGCGGGGCCCTGACTTGTATCACTGGGGAGATTTTGTTTGCAAGTGACAGAAAATGCTACTCAGATTTAGCAAAACACATGCACGGTTATTCCTTTTAGCTAACGAAGGGAAATCCAAGGGCAAGATGCTCCCAGACACTCTCTGATCCTTGGCCCTTCGGCTGGGCCCCCAGCCCGCACCCCCGATCTGAGGCCGCAGGGCCCGCCGGTGGTCATCACAGAGCACCGTGTGTGCCCTGTACCCGCCACGGACCTCTGTGACCTGGGTTCCACATTGGAAGGAGTCATCGTCAGCGGTGTCACCGAGGACGACCTAGGACGGGGGCCCCAACCCACTGCCTCTCCACTGTGCTTCGCAAAGTCCCTGCTTTCCATGCCATTCACTTCAGCTCCCGAAAATTTGTCATTGGTGACAGTGCCAAGGACAAATAAAAAAAGGGTGGGGAGGACCATATAATCACGGATTGTGTTTTGTTAAAAAAACAAAAAAAAAAGAACATCCACAAAAGCAGAGACGTCCCTCTCGCCGCCCGCCCACGTCTCGGTCCGACCTCAGAGCCCCGCACGTGACCGTGTGTGTTATCTTTCCTTGTTTGCATTCCTCTTCCCTGGTCTTTTCTCTGTTATTTTATGCCGAAGCATTTTAAAAGCAAAGCAGAGAAATCACATCATTTCACCTTCACACCCATTGGAATTGCATTTCAAAAACAAAAAAATGGATACGTTCTCACATTTATACTGAAAATAAGTTTCTCAGTTGTTTTTGAATACCCGTGTGACGGTCTGTTTTTAAAAGAATCGAGGCGTTTACACCACTTACGAGTAACGTGGTATCAGCGTGGCTGGCTTCCAATCTACCCTCTTATGTTTTCCGTTTGCTCTCACCCACTTTTCTCTTTTCTTGCTTTTTAAAAATTAGTGTGTTTTATAACTTCACCGTGCCTGCCATCGTGTTATTCACTATAGATATTTAAAGAGGGGTTTCTAGGTTTACATTATACACCTTAACTAAGGACGGTATTTTTTTTAATATACCATTTTACCCGTGGTGTGAGAAACAAACGACATTCTACTTTATTTTGTCAATGCCACCCTTGGTTCTATTTTATTCCCTGTATATGTCATATAGCTTGGGCATTTATTTGTATTTCTACATATATCAATACAGTTTCACAATTATTTCTTTAGACAATTATTTTGTAAGTGGTGAAAGGAATTAAAATTTTATATTTATTCTCACATTTGAAAATCATGTGATAAGGGATGTGCATTCTGAATATATAAAGAACTCTTACAACTAGACAAGACATCAAAAAACAGAAACTGATCCGAGGATCTGAACAGGTATTTCTCTAAAGGAAGCCCACGAACACCCGGTAAGCACGTGAGGAGACGTCTGCTCAGCATCACGAACCCTGCAAGCACAGGTGTGGAGGACCCGGAACCCTTCTAAGTTGCTGGTGAGGATGTACCATGTTGTAGCTTTTTTGAAAAGCAGTTTAGCAGGTCCTCAAAAGGTTACACACACAGTTACAAGATGACAGAATTACGCGCCTCGTAATACACGCAAGAGAAAGGGAAAGCCTCCCCACGTGAGGAGTTCTGCACGAGTGCTTGTAGCCGGGGGGTTTGCAATACAACCCATGAACCCATCAACTGATGAATGGGCGAATAGAATGGAGCAGAATCCATACTTTGGAATATTATTAGGCAATAGTAAATGAGAAAGAGAGAGAGAGAGAGAAAGGAAGGAGGGAAAGAGCACCGCAGCACGGATCACTTGAAACATGATTCTGTTTGTTATGAAAGAGCCAGAAGAGGGAAGTCTACAGACACAGAACGAAAATCCGTGGTTGCCTGGGCCTGGGCTATGGGATGGGTTAGGGAGAGACAGGGCTTGACTACTAAGAAGTGGCAAGATCAGGGTGGGGTGGGGGAAATGATGAAATGCTCTCAGATTAAATTAGGGTTATGGTTGCACAATTGTAAATATGCTGAAATATAGTAAATCGTATACTGTAAAAGGGGAAATTCTGTGTTACAGAAACTGTTTCTCAATAGAGCTGTTAAAAAAGATAAGAGGCTATTTGCTACCAGTCTCAGTAGTCAATAGTTGCACAGAACTGAACAAATCAGGTAACAATTTATGTAGATGCGTCGCCGCTGCATGGCACGAATTTGCAATTGTTCAGCTGGAAATGGAGACATCCTCGTTGTCAGGGATCCCCTTCCGCTGCCAGTTTCACGTTTGGGCGCAGTGTTCCTCGCGCAGTTACTGCTCTGAGACGGTCCCCTTTTGTTGCAAAGAACAGCAATCCAATTCAAGCTAGTCCGAAGACACGTGGAGATCTACCTGCTCGCGTAAGTGCAGACAAAGACAAGCACAACAACAGCAGAGGCGCAGGTGGCTTCGATCTGAGTTCGCTGGGCTTCTGTCTCTTTGGCCTTCTGTCGTGTCGGCCCTGTGCCCCCCCGGAAACCACGGCTGGGGACCTTTGACGGGCGATGCGGTGCCAAGTCTGCTTCCGACCCCAGTGCCCGGGAGAAGTTCCCAGCAGGACTCCCCTCCATCAGAAATTCCCAAGGGAAGGATGCAAAGAGGGAAAATCTCTATGTGTCAACTGGTGGGAGAAGTGCCAATTAGTTACAGTGCTCTCTGTACTACTAGCTGGGAATTAACTGAACAGTAAGGCATATGAATCCTAAAAATAGAAACAAAATATTAGCTTAATTAAAATTACAGCTCCACGGAGGATGGGGCTTAGATTTGTGGCCGAGTGGCCTCCGGGTTACTATGTCAAGGACCTGGGGAAGTCATTTACGTCGTAGAAGATGTCAGTTGTTCTGAGAAAGTGAGTTTTCAGGGCACCCCTCCCCCATGTCCACCCAGCCTCCTCCCCACCAGCTCTCGTCCATCTTTGGGGAGAAGTGAGAGAGGGAAGAGGACATTTGCAGAATAAGCGTCCCTGCAGCTTTATCTTGTGAGGCTAGAGGGAAGGGGAAGAGTTTTAGTACACTCCCGCCCATAGCCCACAGGACGGAAAGAAATAAGCACGTTTATGTAAAAGGTGGCCTGAGCCAAGGGACACGGGTGCGTGCACGCACGCACACACGGGCACACGCAGGACCGTCGTTACGTCTTTCATTCTCTCCGTGCTCACGCAGAGACACTTCGGGCACTCAGCACTGTCTGACCCCTTTGAGCGGAGGTTCTGGAGGCAGGGATTGAAGCTGACACAAATAGCTGACACTGAGTGAGGAGTTTTATTAACTAACACTGATGATGCTTTGAGATAGACATATTCAATCCATGAAACAGACTTTAACTTGGCTAAATCAATTTATCATGATGAGGTGACCAAGCATCATAGTAGCAAAGTACAATAATGTTGATTTATATGAAATTATACAGGTTTCAGAATTAAAGCTCAATGATGCTACAATATTTTATAAAAGTGATTAACTTGCAATAAAGGCCCAAAGATCTCTTCTATTAGTTTAAATGTCTTTAAAATTAAAATACATTTCCACTTAAAAAATATCTAGTACTTTAAATACTATTAATTTTAAACTAGCCATTAACCTAAAGTGAACAGTAAGTTAAAAATTAACTATTGTGTTTATTGTTATTAATTATTGTTTTGTATTTTCTGATGTCTTGAATGTGTTGAAATACTAATAACAGTGATTCCCCTTTCTTTAAAGAACACAAACTACAAAAGGTCTATGAAAAAATACGTAAACAGAAAAAAAATAAATTTCACACATGAGCTTCCCTTTAGAAGATAAATATACACAAGTATATGTTGGGACCAAACTAATGTCGTTAAAAAACTTCATGGATAAAGTAAGTTTCTGTGAATTCACACTTTAAAATTTTAAATTATAAATAGGTATACTTATAAGTAATTATTAACATAATAAAATTAATAAGTATATGCTTTCAGCCAGTTTTTTCATAATTTTCATTGTGAAGTCATTCAATGTCAAGTTTTCAAAAACCAGTGATTAAAAGTATATATTCCCAATTCTACATCAAAATACATTTAATGTGAAACATTAAACTTTTTAAATTTGAAAAATTACAAAAATATTTAAAATCTGACCTATGAAGTTACAAAAACACTGAAATTTTCGAAAACACCAGTTGGTGACGTGTTGTTAGGTCAATACACTACAAAACAATGCTCCCTTTCAAACTCAGGTGACCCCACTGTTGTCTCGTTTTGGCTTTTCCATCATTAATGCATTTTAATTACGAAAGAGGTACAGATAGATACACTATTTCCCAGCTATGAATTATATATATGGGCTAAATCGATGAAACAGCCTCCGTACAATCTCTTTTCTCTCTCACCTCTCCACGTGCTGCCGCCACCTCTCCTTCCTGTCCTTCCTTTTTGTATCAACTTTGTGTCACTAAGTCATGAAAAGAACAAGATGCTTTGTAACCACCACTTACACAGTATTTGAAGGGAATTTACATGGTGTTCTCATTGGTATATTGCTCTACATTAGGGAAAAAAGTCATAACTTTACAGAACAAACTCTAGGTCAAAGAACCCTAAGACCTACCAGAAATAGAACTAGACAGTTTGGGGTTCAGCACTTGCCCTTTTACACCCCTGCACCCACACTCATTGTCCTTTCCATGATGAGATCTGTCTTTCTTTCTTAAATTTAATGGAAACATTCCAACACCTAAACCTAAAAATGCTTGCTTTTCTAGTTTAACCTAAATTCAGCAAAGAAACCAACAGAAGGACACGGTGAAATAGTGGCTGCTACAACCCCAGCAATGGCTGGGAAACACATGGCCTGGCGTTCGTTCCATTGATGACTGACAATGAGGAAAAGAGGGCAGAGTTTCTAGAATTACTCTCCAATAAAAACAGATAGTTGAGCACGAGTTAAAAAGACTTCAAGGCCTGGGATCAGTGAGAAGAATTCTAGGAGCATAGCTGTGTCAAATGTCTACTGAAACAGATGGATTGCTGCCCAAGTTGCTCAGCTAATTTTCAAATGAATTCATGGATGTATTCTAGAAAGCACTGGTGGAAACTTGGTGAAACTTAGAATTACTACAAGTTTGAAGTTTGGCAAATGATCATTACACTTTGAAAAGTTGGACAAAGTTTCTGCTTACCACTGCTGTGTACGTAATAGTGTCTGTCTCCTTCCTGAGGAGCACACCATTAAAGTTGAAAGATGGTTCCTTAGAGAAGAAGGTGAATCTAGACCCACCAAGAACAAATCATGTCCGATGAGGCATTTGTGGACAAGATTTAGAAAAGTGCACGATCAAAATGATGGATTAGTAGCTGATTGAAAAGCTCAACCCAAAGAGATGATTAATGGATGTCCATGTGCAAAGGTGGTTCCCAGTCGGATGCCACCGATTTTACCCTTGGCTTTGTCCTTTTCAAATTTTATCAATCATTTATATAAAAATATAAAAAGCATGATTAGTAGCAAAGCTATGTAGCAATTATGTTAAATGATTAAATAAATAATAAGAGATTTAGATGAGTCCTTTAAAAATCAATTCAGGAATGCAGATAGGAAAAAAAGGTGAATACATAATTATCAAAATATGGAAGAACAGTTATTTAGAATGAGGGGAATAGTAGCCCTGTTCAAGTCTATAGTGACACTAGGATGCCCGGAAATTGGTGTTAAGCTTGTGATATACATATTAAGAGAAAACATCAAATTAGATAAAACACAGCAAAGAATAAAATTATGCTACATGAAAATATAGTTTTACTAACTACAGATTTTTTCCAGACAAAATCTTTGGCTTATAATAAGAAGTTGTGCTTACTGGTCAGTGATGGCTTCTAAGATGGCTGAAATCAACTTGTATTAGTAGGTGTTTGGGATACTAGCAAGACTGATCATGGAGGAAGGAAGAAAGGAAGGAAGGAGGGGAGGGAGGAGGGAGGGAGGAAATGCTCACAACTGAACTAATGAATGAAAAAAGAGGAAATAATTACAGGCAAAAGAGCGTCAGCAACAACTGAATGTTAATAAATGTGCAAAACTACATAAAATGGGTAGGTTCTAGAAATGTATATAATGTCAACTTTGGCACAAAACTACCTATAGAACTTGAATAATCAAAAAGATTGAAATGGTACTGAAAACTTTCCACACCTCTGTAATCCCCAGACCCCGGTCATTTAATCAGAAAACCTTACTAATAAAAACATGCATCCCTATCTTATGCAAGAGAGAAAATAGGAGAAAACTATAGTTGCTGATTTAATTTTTTTAATCTTGTGTAGCCTAAAAAGGGGTAAGGACAATTGCATATCATTATTATTCCAACTCTGAATATAGATATAAAAATCATAAATAAAATATTAGCTATCTAAATACAATAGCAAATGCAATGTAAGGCATTATAATAAATTGAGGTTATCCCAGAAATTTCAAGATAGTTTAACATCAAAATTGTAATTCACCACATTAATTTAAATAAAACATTATTTCCATCAATGCTGATTATCTGTTCAATGCCTCATTAAAAACTACATTAACAAACTAGGAATGGAAAAACAAATTCCTTTAGTTTGGCAGAGATTTTATGACATTAGCTAGATACACAATGATTGATACATGATAGATGATAATAGATGATAGATAGATGATAGACAATAGATAGATAGATGATAGCTAGCTAGCTAGTAAAAGAAAGCCATTCTGTTCAAAATTAGCAACAACACAGGGACGCCCCCTCTCCTGCACCAGTCAGCACGGTCTGCAATTCCTGGCCCCTGCTGTAAGGAAACTGAGTCGGGCTGTACCGTCTGGAGGAAAGGGGACTGGAATACCATTCACTGAAGATTCACGACGGTCTGTGTAAGTGGAAAAACGAGGACAATCTCTCTCAACTAATTAGTGAGGTCAGAAATGTTTCCATTACTTTAACTACAAAATTTTTGTATACTGGAGATTTTAATTCAGAAAACATAAGATGCTATTTAGTAAAGCAATAGAATTATAAAGTATCTAGGAAGTTATTAACCAAGAAGATGCATGAAAACCACAGAGAAGACTACAATTGCAGTAATTGAAAGGGCGGTTAACAAGAACAGGGGAACCATTCCACTTATCATTTTGAAATGTAAATTCACAGAACATCAATGTGTAAATACACTCTCCATCAAATACACCGTTAGGTATTCTGAGAATCTCCACAAGCGTTACGTGTGTGTGTACAGTGTGCGTATAGCGTTTATAGCGTATGCGCACAGTAGATCCACAAATAGCTAAGTAAGCCAGAAGAGACCAGTGGAAGGGAAGAGATACGACTTATCAAATGTAAAATACATTTGAAGCTATAGTATTTAAAAATGCATACTCTCAGTGGCATAGAGATACATATGGAACAAAACAGTTCAGAGAAAATACAAAAAGAGATAGCTCTAAGACAAGTCCAGGGGGACAAGAAAATTATACTCGTCGAAAATGACGTTATAATTCAATAGGGGACAGATGTATTAGTAACTAGTAGGGAAAAAATCTGGAAAAATAAAATTGGACTCCTATCACCTGCTTGCTATTGAATTTCACTTCCATGTGGTTAAAGAATTCAACATGAAATGTAAAAACAAAACCTTCCAGTTCTTTGCTGGGAAAGTGAAAGGCAGTGCGCAGATATGCCAAGTAGGGGTGAGGGTGCGGAGGGTGTGCTATGCAGATACTCCCAGTAAATACCCCATCCTCTGTCCCCCAGCCCTGCCTCCCAAATGCCCGAGGCCACCCCAGCTCTAGCCTTTCTGGGGTGCTAACTGTGCTCGCTTCGATTCCCCACAGAATCTCAGCTTCCAAAACGCAACTGTCTGGACTGAAAAGTCACCCCTTGTCAACCTGCTCTCCGAACACAAAATTATTCTGCTATATATTGATGACTCCTCTCTATTGATATCTCTTCTGGCATCAAATTATTTATCTAAACATGTTTTTAATCAATTCTATAATCAGATAACTTGTGAACTCTACACAGATAATAGCATTTTAACATTTTAAAATGTTATTAGTGAAGATATTTCAGTATCATCCACATCATGTTGGAGTATCTCCCTTTGAATCCCATTACAAAACAGAAATGATTTTTTTAAATGGAAGATTTAAATTCCAAAAGCCAGGATAAGGCATGTCGACCTCTTTTTTCACATTTATCGAACTCGTCAGAATATTAACTTGCTGTAAAACAGCGAGATGGATAATATGTCCTTGTCCAACAACTATCCTGTACTGATTTTACTTAGGAGTGTAAAAATTCTACCGAAAATATCTGCCCCACTTTTCCACTATAATAACCTTGTATGACATCGATATTCATGCCCAAGTGCGACATCTCTTTATGGGCCTTCAACTCTTATTATGAATATTAACATCAACTGATCTTACGCTGGATTCCTGACGGACGCTGAAGTAACTTAGGAGACTGTTCCATGATTTAAAAACGTAATAGTGCCAGCATTCTTTCACCATTGTTCAATTCAGCTTTCAAATGCTACATACAGAAGAGGGGAAAAATCAAGTAACTGAAGTTATGCAACACTGAGGCTTTCGAATTTGAATGCTTGTAATTATCCTTTGACAACGAACTAAGCAAGATCAGAAACAGAATGCCCAGCGATCCTACGTGCTGGCCCAGACCAGAGCAGAATGTCCTGTAGGAGTCTCTTCTTCTTCGTGGCTTTTTTCCTAATGTAACTAGTTGGGCAGGAAGTGACGTGGAACACCACGATTTCATGGCATTTGGGGTTTGTTTTTTCTATTCATAGTACTTGGGGAGACAGAGGAAATACGAAGTCTAGACCATCTCTGCAGCGTTGGTTTTTGTGCTGATGTAGAAGTTTTAGTTTTCCAGTCTATTCCCTCTAGAATTTCATCTTATCAACCCCATTCTTGTATTCTCAGAGTGTTAGGGAAGCAAAAATGACATATTCACAGCAGGACAGAAATAAAACCCTGATGTTCCTGACGCCTTGTTATGTAAGGCCGTACGTTCAACCCTCGGTAGTCAGTCGACTTAACACTCACATAAGGCATAAAAGTAGGTAAAATAATTGTTCCCACTTGACAGACATGGCTATTGAGCCTGGATAAATTAAATTGCTCAGGAATTCACTCAGCAGTAAATGTCAGGCCTTGCCTCAAATACTGATTTACGTGACTCAGGAGACATCGATTTTATATACTCTCCTATTCTGTGCTTTCTTTAATCATAGCCACTCTGAACGAGCCTATCTGCTGCTGATAATGCAGTCATGATGCTGTTATCATCCGTGTGATCTCCATATTTACACGCATGTCTGTGCGCGTACGCACACGTATTCATCCGTATCTACAGAGGGGTGCTTAATCTTCGCAGGGTGTGTTCCCACCCTGTGTGTGTGTGTCCATGTGTCCATCATTGTCTTGTTTGGTTGCTGTTGTTTGTATTATGAATGGGATACTTCATCCTAATATAGTTTGTGAGTACCTTTTACTTTTACATAATATATTGAGTTTTGCATGTAGACTATTAGATTTTGGTCATCACTCGACTCACCTTGTGAAGCTCTTAGGAAATAAAAAGAGAAAGCTCCTTTCTTTCTTTCTAAGGTAAGTAATCACAATTCTTCAAATAGTTCAACTTGTTTTTTCCTTTCAATTTGTGTGGTGTGTGTGTGTGTGTGTGTGTGTGTGTGTGTTTCTACATTAGTCAGGTGAAGTGAGATTTATCTGTAGTAAAAATGTCCCAAGCTTTCGGCAGGTAACAAAGCAAGTTTCTTGGTCACTAATCCAAACGTCTCCCCGAGTCCGGACCACCCCGCCAGTGCGGCTGTGCCCCAAGCACGACTCCAAAATCACAGCTTTGGTCTTCGGTCCCCATCGTCTGCACCCTCGAGTCCCCACGGGCGGGCAGGGTGGGTAGCATGACACCCTGCATGCTGGCGCCCCCTTTCTTCCAGACAAAGCATTGCTACTGACATTTCAACAGTCAGCCCCGACGCGAGCACCCTGGCGCTCCTCAAATCCAAAGGGGACAGAATTTTCATTGCTTTTTTTCTTTCATTGCCTTTTTTTTTTTTCATTGCTTTTTATGTCTGGGAGTGGCATGAGCCTTTCTAACTTCACCAGCTACATTCACAAAGACCATCACGCACCATTCAAGTTACTTTTAATAATATAAATTCTTGATTTTTTTCTCCATTTCCCACAATATTTGGACTGTGTAATATTTTAAAATTGATGTTAAGATTTTCTGTATTTCCTGGTAAATGTTCTTAATAGATCAGGAAAATGCACTCATTCATTCTTTGAGTGCCAAGAGTTTTTAAAAATGAATGTAACTTTAAACTTATCCAATATTTTATGCAACGGCATGGCCAATGATGTTTTTCCTTATAATTTTATTTGTTACTGTAATAAATTGCATTGATCTATTTTATGAAGCCTAATTATTTACTAATGTAAAATTCATGAGTTTATTATTGTTAGTATAGAGAAAAACTATTTTAATATTCAGTAACTGTATTATAATTTGGGGGTATATATATATTGGGAGGGGGTGTTACCTGGTAGTGTTTGGAGGTTTTTTTAATAAGTTGTCCTGTTCTAAATTTGATAGCTTGAGTTACTCTAGTTTCCATTAATGACACCAGAGCTTATTTTGTGCATCTTGGGACAATTTCATTAAAAATGTATCTATTTTTTTAAAAGTACGGATGGTAGATGCCTCTTCTAAAATGGTCTGCTGCTCTCTTGATAATAGATGTTCTTTAGGTATTTGGGCTATTGAGGTTTTTATTCTAAATGGAAATTTTTTACCATTTTGAAGGCAGTAGAAAATATCAACCTTAAACTAAATTGAGTTATTTTACTACAGGCTAATATTTTTTAAACAGCATTATTATTTTTCTCTGATGAAATGCATCATTAGTAATTTCTTCAAAGGTGACAAAGTTCTGGAGTCCTGAAATGTCTGAAAAATCGGACCATCTTCAGGTTCGGACTGTGAAATGATTTCTTCGAGCACTTCTCAAATATTGCTTCACTGTTCTATTGCAGGCAGTGTCACTGAAAATATCAGAAAATAATCACAGCACACGAGCACTGTGTAGCAGACCCTGCTCTATTTTATAAATAACCCCTGGTTTGATTACCATCGCTGACTAATAAGGTAACTAATGCGTAGCTTCCTTTTCCGGGTGAGAAATCTGGAGCCCGAAATGTTATGTACCTTGCCCAGCAGGGCCCAGATGGTGAGCCAGGCCGGCTCCAGCACCCCCGAACTTGACCACGGCGTTTGCAGCTGCTTTGTGTCAATGCCATTCCCATTCTGCAGCCAACGTGTTTGTTCCGTCGTCATTGGAGCTTACGACCAGTCCCCTGTGGCGGACACTCGGGTTTACCTGCCATTCGCGTGCGTGTGAGCTCCTTTTCCCTGGTGCTGTGCGGCCCCCGGTGGCCTCCTCTCAAACGTTCTGATAAAGTATTCAACATTATTTCCTATCTTCCTGCTTCCGCTTTCTGGAAATCCCCTCCGCCTGCTACGAGTCTCCCCTCCACCTTGTGCCCTGTGACGCCGGGGCTGCGCCCGGGCAGGGACTCGGCCTCGTTTCTGAGCCTGGGGATGTGCCCAACAGGCTGCTGTTCGGAACGTCCACTGGGTCTTCTCCATGAACATTTTACTTTCTGGTTGTATTGCCTACTGTGCTATTACCTCTGTCTTTGTTCCTCTTCTCTTCTCCAACGCCCTGATCACAATGTCCTATCGCGAATGATATAAATGCTATGGCCTCCCATAAGGGTGGATTCACGCTTTCGGAAGTTTTTATTGATTGTTACACTGAAGCTGTGTATAAAGGAAAATGCCCCAGATTCACTGATGTCTGGCAGACCTTTCATGGTACAGGCGATCTCACAGGTGACTGCATTTGCCATTCCGATTTTCCTCGAGTTCTTTACTCTTGAAGGGGAATGCGGAAGTGGCTCCAGGGACGTGTCTCTGCCCGCTGTTCAGGCGGAGTCGCGGACACAGTAAGCCTGGTCGTAGCTCAGGTCCATGGAGAGCGGCTCTGCGGTACTCATCGACCCCTTTGCCCTTGGAAGTATCGGTGACTGCCAGGGAAGAGTCCTGCAGCTCAGATGGCGAATCCACTGTCACACGGCAGAAAACCCTCGGTGCTGCTGACCCACTGGGCTGAGGCAAGTTCAAGGAGCCCACATGACCCCTGCCACCCTTCCCCAGGGAGGCGGGATCTGACTCTCTCTCCTTCCATCAGGGTTGGACTACTGGGGCTAGGGGCATGTAATGACGACTGGATGGTTGATTAAAACTCTGGGCTTCAAGTGGACTGACTATTTTTGTGTTGGTGTTTTGGATGCCTGAGCTGACATGGAGAACCCCAAGTACTGTGCTAGAGAGGCCATGTGGAGACAGCAGGGAGCTCCTTTGTCCCAGCTGTCCCGGAGCCACAGTCAGCCCGAGCACATGCTTAAAGTGAGCCTTGCGGACGCCGTGCAGGGCGGGATCGCCCAGCTAAGCCTGACATGAAACCTTTATCCACAAATAAAATTAAATTGTTAAGTTCTGGGGTAGTTTGCTCCACAGACACAGATAAAAGAAACAGGGGTGAAGGAACACCTACCCAAGTTTGGAATGTTCCTGTGTTCTACACTGAAGAACACTTCTAACCCTTTTTTAAAATTCTCCTGCTTTAGGATTCACTTCATGATGCGAAATACTGTTAGTGTTCCATTCAGTGTTGAGGTGTCACTTCTCTCCCCAAATATCCCTGGTTAAATTTGGCTCAGGTAGCGGCACTCTTGGTCTCCTCTGTTACTGCCCCTTTGGGGACTGGAGTGGCCTGGCATCGGCGGGTATACGACACCAACGTCAGTGAGAATTGCACAAGCACGGACTTGTCCAGTTGAAGTAAGCGGGGTTAATAGGTTATCACCAATATCTTGATCGGAGTGGCAGAGATTGCCAAGGGTCTCCTAACACAAGAGGATTCGCTCTCTAAAGCCCACCTCTAACGTCGCACCCCCTCACCGGGCCCGCAGAGTAGGACTGTCTTTAGGCCTCACTACTAGCGGACAAAACTTGGCAGGAGTCTGTGCTGAACGTTCGGTTTCACCTTGTCTCTAACATGTCATGAGACCTTGTTCCAAACACGTAGCATACCTTCCATCCGAGTACTTAATGTGCCAAAGCTCCATAATTTTTGTAAGTTGTTACCTTTACCTTGCTTTTTCTTTTTTTCTATATGCTTAGCACCCTGGTACTCAGTCATCCAGAATCCACATAAATATAGTATTTTTGGATGCACACTTTCACTCATGTATGTTTTAGGAAACCCCTATATTTCACACACATGTAGACAATATAGGTGGAGTGTATTTCTACTATAGGACTTATCATTTCCTTATGTTTTGTAATATGGTAAATTTTTGCTATGTCTTATAATAGATTGTGGATTTCTTGAAAGCAGAAGTAATTTTTTCAACTTTAAGAGTACATAAAGATGCCTAGAATAATACACCAAAAGTTTATGCACACTCTTGTAAGAAAGCATTATTGTTCTCCTGTTGTCTTATTGTGTTTGTGATAGTTTTATTGAAGTTAAAAACATGTTTAGAGAAGTTGTGGTCTCCTTTGTTTATCCCATCAGTTACATATCTCTCCATTTCTCATCACAGGCAAATGTATCCTGAATTTGCTACGTCATTCGCCTGGGTTATCTCACGTAACCCTTTAACCCCCACAGCAGTACTTAAGAGACGGTGATGGTTGTCATTTCTACTTTTGACGAGAAACTGAAATTTAGAGAGTTTAAGGACATCATTCCGGTTAGACAACTAGTATCTCGTAAATGTTGAAGTCAAGAGGACGTTTGTCTGTCTGCCTCCAAAATAAACACTCTGAATTGTTATGCCAAATTGAAGAGAAAGACAATTGAAGAAATTAAGTACCCGTGTAAGCCAGGTCTGCAAAAGAGGGAGTATTGGCCAAGTCACTATAAAGATGGTTACCTGCTAATCGTTTTGATTTTTAATGAAAACTAATAAATTGCCATTGAAGTTTGTATCATTTTCTGTAATGGCATTTCAACATTGTAAGTCTTAAGCCATGAATCCCCTGGAACGCAGTGAATTCACTAACAACACTTTATGAGATCACAAGACATGTGGCTAGATGGTATTTGTCTGTGTAACTCACCTAAATCACTCTGTCGCTCAGCGTCTACAATTGCCATTCGTGTCTCTATATCTGATTGATTAGTTGGGATTAGCAGGCCACCATAGACAATGGGATTGAGAATTTTTCTAAAGAAATTGAAACCAATGTAACTTCATGAGTAAAGTGCATTAATCAACTGAATTAGCTAAGAAATATATTTCAACGAGTTCTAATAAAATCAGTACAGTATCAGATGCAACATGAAAACATAGCCCATCACCCATTCAAGTTCACTAATATAAAATCCCACATAGAAATATGGATATGATCAATAATGCCTACAGAGACTGGAATGGGAAATATTAAATCTAATGTTATTCTCTAGTTTACATCTTGATGACACACTTGGGAAATGTGTTTTATTTAATATTAATAATTCCCTCAAATATTTGTTCTTTCAAGAACTTATATTACTTTTGCAGGTCTTATCAGACTACTCAGGAAGAAAAATATATTAAGATTAAAGATATGCTGGAAGTAATAACATTTTCATAAATTTGATTTATAAATCTCATAAAAACCTGGAAATAGACCCTTAGTTTTTGCCATGTCATTTATAGATAGCTATGTTATTTTGAATTAAAGTTGTATAGTCTCTTTTATCCCTAATGTTTTGTTTTGTTTCCGTCTTAATTAATAATTCTGAGTAGTAAGACTTCATTTTTCTACATGGCTTTATTAGTATCTAATGGATGCCTGAAAACGCATTCCCACATTAGGGTTTCTGGCATTGCTTCTGCCTTTCATGCACTGAAACTGAAAAGAACTGTTGTGTCTGTAAGACAGCACCGAGCACTGGAAGGGAGAAACGGTGACTAGCAGGGTCCGTGGTTTTGTGGGCGCTCAGAAGTCACAGTCTGGACTCGCTGAACTGAACACTTGGCTTGCTATCTGAGACATTCTACGTACGTGTTCTAAGCCTGAGCGACCATCGTGTGTGGATCAATGTGTGTGCAACACACTTGACGTGAACCATCAGTCCGTCCCCGCAAACATGTGCTGTCCGTCACACTGCGCAGTGATCTCAGGCGCACCTTTCCTGTGCTTTTTCATCTGTTAAGAGTGATGTTCTTTGTCATGTGTCGTTATAGAAGCTGGGGGTGCAAAAGTGACCCAGAGAAACGTGCCCCCTTCCCTCAGAGACCTGAGAGTGTGGAGGCATAGATTGTCACACCATCAAAGAAAACAGGAAACAGAAACAAGAACTAGGAGCAATAGCGGAGCTCATCGAGGATTCAGATAGGCGTGTACCAGGAATAAAATCAGGGCAAATTCTACGTTCTGTCCAGAAACATATAAGCAAAAACTAAACAAAAGAAAAAAGGCCCCTAGGAACTCATAAAATGACAATGTTCTGAGACTGAACCACCCTCCACAGGGTCAAAAGTACTGTGTCCAACCTACAACAGGAAATAAGACCAAGAAAAGCAGGTAAACTTCTGTAAAAACTGAATCAGTAAAATAAAATGTATTATCTCTGTAATAAATAAAAGAAAAATTATGGAAGGAGCATGTATGAATCTTAGAAGATAAATAATAAAGCTTTTCTCATGTACAATGGGAATTATCTGAGTAAAGAACAGATAATCAGAACAGAACTAGCAAGAAAAATAAGAAAATGTGTCCTTCTTTATAGGCTTGATGCTCCAGATTTAAAAATTAACTCACCTAATAAGCCCACAATTAGTGAGGAAAACCCAAACCCATGAAATTTCAATATTGTTGAAAAAAGATGTCCCATAAATACATAGGCATAAATCGACAAATACATTTTAAAGTCAGAAGAGTTTCAGATTTTTATTTTAAAGCTTAAAGGGCTAAATGTAATGAAATATATACAGAGTTTTGTGTAGAGTAGGTTGTCACCAAGCATTTCTATATCAAGCTGAGTTGCTAAGTATAAGCAAGAAAAAAAAAGAAAAACTATACCGTATTTTGCCAGGTAGAATGCACTCCCATGTAGAATGTGCACCCACGTTTTTGAACCAAACTTTCAGAAAAGACAATCTTCCATTTTTATTTTTTAATTTAAAATTTTATTTGTTTACATTTAGGTACTTGTTTCTTGTGTTATAAAGGAAGTTTAGCATTTATTCTTTAACATATATGGTAATAGAAATTTTATATAACAAATAATTACAAAACAAGAACAGATACAAGGTACAAGAAATTTTATGTATAAAATTTTTTATATTAAATTATTATAGAATTTCAGGATATTATTTTGCATATGGATATAGTTAGTTATTGATTTCTAGAGTTACACTTTTAACTCATAAGCATAGATAAAAGGATTAAAAACATTTATATAGATAAGGAATTAGTACTACCCATGTATAACACACATCCTTGTTTTTCCCTCACAAATTTTGGCAAAAAAGTATGCATTATACATGGCAAAATATGGTATATCAAATGCTGTTAGAAAAAGTTTTTTCAGATACCCACAGACTAACATCCCTGAACTTCTCCAGCTGACTCCAGCTGAGTCAGACAGGAACTCACCAACAGGGACCATGTGATCAGTGGTGAGAGACAGCAGTTGACAGAGGTGGCTATAAGTAAGCAAATATTTAGTATACTTTCATAATTATGTAAAAGCTAAAAATAAACTAACATTAATAAAATGATTTTCAATAACAACATTAACACATATGTTTAAAAACTAGAATATATTTTGATGAGTTCTGTGTAAGAAAGAAAGAAGCAAGTCAACGCAAATTAAAATTGTACTTCATACATGTGGATTGGATAGGTACCATTTTCTTCTACGCACTAATAACTGGACAGAAATAGTTGGGCATACGATTACAAAGAGCTAGCAGAATAAATAGACCCAGCATAATGGATTCATACCATTGGAATAGGAGGACAGATGAATGGTTTATTTTGGTAGGAGCTCTTATCCGGAGACGTGTGACAGATAGTTTAAATGTAGGGGACATTCCACTGACGAGGACGCTGGGGCATGTTTTCCTCAGGCCGTCGTCTCTGGGCTTATACCGGCCTGTAAGTATATGACGTGTGTGGGTTAGCCTGCTACTTCGGAAGTTTTGTCAGTGTGGACCATGCGAGGACGTGCCAAAATGAAGATCCGAAATGTATATATTCAGAATGGCGTCAATGAGATGACAGAGAAAGTCAGAGGAAGTTTCCTCGGATGTGACATGCACCTCTGGAAGCTGATACCAGTTCTGGACCCGACCCACGAGTTCTCTAGCTGTCCTCTCTCACAGATACCTCCGTGACTGTGATCTTACTAATCCTGAAGTTAGATAGCTGATCCTCTGCTCATTGGGTATGTATGTGACTCTGACCTCTAGGGTGTAGTCAATGAAAGTATGTTTTGTATCCAACCATAAAAAAGATACAACAAGAAGCAAGGCAAAATGTGGCACATTTTTAAAGAAGTGTGTTGATATCAGAATATATCAACTTCGTTAATATCAGAAAACAGAACCTTTCCTACTAACAGGCATAGTCTCAATTGTCCACAAGTGATGTAAGAGCATATGAGTGTGTCTCATACAAAATTAAGGAAGAAAACCCTCATACCTCAGTGAGTAAAAATATATTATAAAACTCATGTACATTCTGGTCCCAGGATTATAAAAATAATTACACATATATTTTCTGTTGTATAAGATGCATACACTAATGTATATACATATGTATGTATACATATGTGAGTAGAGCATAAGCTCTATGCATGATTTTATATTATTATATTAATATTATGCACACACACACACACACACACACACACACACACACATACATATAAATGTTACTACTAGGTGATCAGATTAACTTGAAACTTGATTTTTATTTGCTTTCTTTTTCTTTGTATTTCCGAATATGAACATTTTATTATTTGGTTATAGAAAAAAAGTGTGTACTTTTGAAAATAGCAGGGTCTGACACTCATATGGCCTGTTTTTTACAAGTTTGGGAAATTACAAGTAATTTCCCCCAGATGCATTAGTTAGGGACATTTAGGTTGCAGTCCTTCCTTATGGCACTGGGTTGGTCCCTACACAATTCCACACTTTTGTCAAAGCCCATAGAGTCGTGCTGTCCTGGCCCTGTGGGTGAACACCCACTGAAGTTCTAAATTCTAAGTTCAGAGAGCCCGGGCTCCTAACACGCGGCCCTTCAAAGCCTGTTTTCCAAGGGGAGAAGCACCTTTGCTCACTGTGCTAGTGATACATAAAATCCGGTGTCACCGCACTTTAGGGAATGGCTTTGCTAGCAAAAGGCAGCTCTTCAAACCATTGTTTTATGAAAAAGGAGTATCTTCTGCATACTGCCCCCTTGCCTGAACTGGAAGGTGATTTGCATCAAAATACTCAGCACGCAAACACAGCACAAGAAAGACCTGTGACAACCGGGCACCAGAGCGGAGAGAGATCTGTGCTCCTGGGACGGCCACGCCGCCCGGCAGCAGGCGCGCCCCGGCTCCTCGTGGGGACTTCTGTCTCCCGCCCAGTCTCCGCCCTGAGCGCCCCTCCCTGCCTACTGTTTCCATGTCTCCTGGCCCCTGCTGCCCTCACGGAAGATGGAATCCTTGTCCTTGGTGCAGGCGTGGTTAGACCTATGTCATGGCATGGTCAAGGCATGGGCTGGTCTCTGAACGGTGCCATCACGATGACCTGGGTCGCACATTTAAACTCAATGGAGACTTCTTTGCTCCACCTGACCAGTGTCAGTCCCACGTATGACTTCGCACGGCACTGGCCAGCCTGCATGTGCCTGCGGGGGCTCGAGCATTACCCACAGTCCTTTGGATTCCGACCACGGCCGCAGGGCCGCGCTGAAGACTCTATTCCGAAGCAGCCACGAGAAGGTGGATATGGAGACGCAGCATGTCCCGTCTACCAGTTCGCTCTCTACTTCCATTCTTCCTCTTTGATTTATAACGTCACCTGTGATGTGAGTTTATTATGTCGTGTAACAATATTCACTTCAGCTCTAGAGGACAAGTCAATCCAGTGGGATGGATAAAACCCATTATGTCTGTAACCTGTGGAGAGTAGGGAACTTGCTATGTGAGACATGTGAGACAAAGATAAATTAAAGTGCATATGTCTGCTAAAAATAGACAGGGAGTTGGATGAAGGGACCAATTATTCCTGAGGCATCAACTATTCATGACAATTATCGCACCCATAAATTGGCCACCCGCTGCCGATGCTCAGAACGGTCCCCAGTGTTCCCTACCGGGGACTCGGAGATAAACGTGATAGCTGCTCAGCAGGTTTTAGGCGAGTTACAGCTGTGGCCAGATGCTCTGGCTCCTGAATTTCTTCAATAGAACAGGATGTATTCAACAGTGTGCACTAGTTCTTGAACCATCACAACTGTCCATGGGGGGGGGGGGCTGGTGTAGCAGACGGAAAAGCAGGATAGGTAATAATTCGGGGGCTGTCCGGAAAGTACCCAGCCATGCAATATGAACAAGAGGGGCCCTATGGCTGGACTGGTATGCCATCAATGATTTTACACACGTCACATCGGGGTACGTCAGGAGTCAATTATGAGGCAGGAAGAGTCAAGCAAACACAGCATAATGTGAACCAGGGTTTAACCACCTCTTTACTTCTCCTCAGTGGTAAATGAGAGTTTAATAATTTAAAACTCTTCGAGGGTGGGCATTTTAAAGTGACTGCAAGGATGACCTTGCCAACAAACGCTGTAAGAATTAGATATCGTGCTCTAGCAATCGGAAGCTCTGCATTCTGACATCTTCTTTCTTTTCTTCAGTCGTCACTATGAGACTGCAAACCCCAGGGGAATATCTACAAGACACATGTACTCCTCTCTGACAATTTCCAATGTTTTTCTGTTGCAAACAGCCAATTTAAGGAGAACTACATTGAGCCACAGAGATTCTGGATGAACACTTACTGATCCGCAAATCAGTAGCATGCCAATAATTTTAAATTGCCTCAGCCATAATTCCTAATATCCTAGTATTCTCCTGAGCTATAACTTCATAAAACATATTCAGAAAAATAAAAATGCATTTAAGTTACTCTCCATGAGAAACATAGAAAAAATATCACATACACACATAAAAAGAGTAACAGTGAACCAATGGATTAATAGAGAAACATTAAACCGAGCGATGAACTGTGCTGATGTTATGAGCCTATAACTTAAATTTTACAACAAGGACTGGTGTAATTACAGATATTGACAGTGAAGCAGCCAGAGCTTATTCTATATTGGCTGAAGGAACGTGAGCTGAAATTTTCTGATCTGTGGCTGAAATACTGCATTTCGGGATGTCCTGGGAAGACACCACATGTCATGTTCATTCATTCTAGTGACACCTTTCCAACCGACACGCTATTGCTAAGCGTCAGAAATCATCCTTGCATTCATGGACACCGCAGTCCGGCAGGCAAGGCCTACTAAACTGTATCTTTGTCATATTTTT
The DNA here is from genome assembly GCA_004026885.1 of Lyroderma lyra. Lineage (NCBI taxonomy): Eukaryota > Metazoa > Chordata > Mammalia > Chiroptera > Megadermatidae > Lyroderma > Lyroderma lyra. The sequence continues at coordinate 248,501 of PVJL010000629.1, read as the reverse complement.
ATTTGTCTAATAGCAAGACTAAGTGGATGTTGAGTGTAAAAACAGCCAAAACATGCACTTCTGTGGAGAGGAAAACAGTCGGAATCTCCACGAACCGATCCTCCAAGGCAAAAACACTCTGTTCAGATTGGTAAATAACTCATCAGATAAAGACAACTCGTATTCATTAGCCAAATTGTGTTTCTACTATGCATGTGCCAGATCCTGTGTTACATGGAGATGATAAAAAGAAAGTAACAGATACAAGATTCCCCCCCCACCCGCTTGCCTCGGGGAAGTTTATAATCCAATGGAGGTGACAGATAATGTATCAAAAAATCACGCAGTACGTGGAGTGACAATCACAGTAAGAGCTGTCATGGGAGGTCAGTGATCTAAGAAAGAGTGTAAGGGGAATTAGATGTCATCTGAACAGGAAGCCATTTATTAACTTACTGTATTTTTCCGTGTATACTTGTAAGGTGACACTTTGGTCTACAATTCTTAGACCAAAAATTAGGGGTTGTCTTAGACACTGGAGTAACTGGTTGATATTGATTTCTTAATGTTGGGTTAGAAAAGTAGGGGTTGTCTTATACATAGGGGCACCTTAACACGGAAAACTATGGTACTTACTTGCGTACACATTTACGTACACACTTACTTACTTTTAGAGGATGGCGACTTGCCTGAGATCTGCAGGATGAGTTCTGGACCGAGGGTGTGAGTACTGTGGGGTTCTGGGGGTGTGGTGTGGGAAAGACCAGCAGGTTGGCATTGTTGAAGTGCAGAGGCCAAGAGGAGTCACACATTGGGACGAGTCACATGTTGGGGAGGAGCCAGGTCACATGAGAAGAGCAAAGGATGACAAGCGTCACCTTCCTTATGCTAAAAGGAGAAGTCCTTGGAGCACCGCAAGATGTTTTTCCGCTTTGAGCATCGGCAGGTATAAGCAAGGATAAAAGACATGGTGGCCAGTTTCGTTATAATAGTAATGTATTTGCGAATTAGTATCATAGCAAAATACCATGGACTGGAAATTGCTTTTGTTTTTAATAAAATATTGTAGATGACTTCCCTTTTTTTTCTTTTTTCTTTCTTTTCTTTCTTTCTTTTTTTTTTGTTGTTGTTGTTGTTGTTGTTAACTTTACTGCAAGTCGCACTCTTATAGAAGGATAAGACGTGGACTTCGGTGGAAGGTACCTTTCCTTGTGAGAGCACAGCATCACAACACTTACTGTAGCAACGTACTGTGTTTGTAACAAATCCACATTTTACCTCTTTTCAAAATTTTATGTTACTAATACTATCCCTTAAGTTGTATCTTTGTATCTTTGAAAAGTATGAAAATATTTACTATAAGAAGTGAATTTTAAAAAAAAACTTCATGGACACAGTCAAAAATAGCTTAGTGGTTCCCTGGGGGCAAAGGAGGAGGGTGTGGGAGTGTGGGCAGCCAAATACATGGTGATGGAAAGAGAACCCACACTGGGTGGTAAACTTATAATGCAACAAGTAGACAATGCACCATAGAATTTTATACCTGGAACCTAAGTAACTCTTGTTAACCAATGTCACCCTAATAAGTCTAACAATAAAAACAAAAAGTGATTCATAAAAATGCTGGATTAAGGCTAGGCTCATTTTAGAAACTTGTGGACAACAGTCAAACGATCCACTGAACATGGCGACAATTTACTGTCGGCCCCCAGTAGTAAAAACATCTTGGTTTACCATCACCTTTGCCAATGGTGTGCGTTCTTTTCTCAGAACAGCTCAGCTCCATATCCCTCCAGCACCAGTGAATGACTGAATTTCATCCATTCGTTCTCTTGGCCAAGCTCCATACCTCGTTTCTCACTGAACTACTTCTTCAGTGAAATTTTGAATTCCAGTATTTCACACCTGGCTCCAACTTCTTTGTTTAATACATGCATTATTCACTTACTTCTGTTACTATAATGATATCTTTTTACAGAGAAAGAAACCATTTCACGGAGCAATTAAGAAACTTGCCCAAAGTTACGCAACTCATAAATATGCAGAAGGCTTCTAACCATTAAGCTTTATTACTTTAGAAAAGCTATTCGATAAAATTCAAAATTGATCCATAGATTTTACAAACCTCTTAGTACCCTAAAAATAAACAATGACTCTCTATTTTAAAAAGTACTGTGTAAGTCTTAACAATAATTAAACTCATCTATTATTAAAGGATTCCACAATTCTCCCATTAAAAGGAAGGACTAGAGAAGTTTTGATGAAAGTATAACTACTTGATACTATTTTTATTGGATTCTTTAGTCCATGAAGTGAGAAAAAAATAAAGGATGACTATCATAGGGCAGGAAATAAAGCCATCATTTGTTAGTTAAATGAACAATAATTAAGCCACTACTGAATGCCAGTTCTGGGCTCTGCAGGGGAGATTCGGTCGCAAGAAACAGGTAAGTCGTTTCCCACACCTCACACACAGAGGCCCTGAAGACCAATAGTGAAACGGGCACAAACCTTACAGTTTGCTTTGTGCTATGCAGGGAGACGTTCAAGGTTCAATGTAAGAATCAATAGAGAGAGAGAACCCACTCCCAGAGAGCTGGGGAAGACCCTCCGCGGGGACTGAGGTTAGGTGAAGGGGTCGTCAGCCATACGGGTTTGCGTTAGGTACCCAGAAAACAAACTTTCTTCTTGTTCAAGCCGCTATCACTTGCAGCTGTCACTTGAAGCCTGATGTAACTCTAAGTCGTAAGTCAACAGATCACTGAGCTGAAAGCGATTGTTGCAAACCTGGAAGATAACTTCTGCAAAGTTCACCTTTAATGTCCTACCCATGGGCTTTTTAAAACAAGTCTGTAAGTGGAAGAGTTTAACTCAGTAAACTCAGTGGGCATTTGTGAGGTGGGCATTTGCATAGGGGATACTGAAGAACACAACCATATGCTCTACGTGGTTTATCATTCAACTGTTGTCGAATAACTGCGTAGGTACTCTTAGGAAAGGCCCATATAATGCCTTTATGTTTTCTTAATTTAAACAAGCCCATTTGTGGTTATGTTTCCACAATCTCTAATACACTTAAATCAGAATAAATGGAGAGTTCTCAACGTATATTGACTTTAATATATTTGCCATTTGATTCTGTGCCAGAGTTATTTCAGTTTGCATCTCAACAGTCTGTTCTCTATATATTTTTAAGTAAATTTACATAGCTGCTTTACTTGGGTAACTAGAAGAATTATGTAGTCTGTGGCTAGTTTATTTTAAGCTTTGGATATGCTAGTTTGCTTCCTTACTGGTCATAAGCTAAATTTTGGCTAAGCACTGCATTCTTGCATGATGTCAGCTAAAAAGGAGAACCAGACAAAACATGGAGATAACCACAGAGTTGTCACCACTGACAAAATATCAGAGGGCAGGGGCACTATTGAGAATGGATGAATGAAGACAGCCTTATTCAGGTGAACAAGAGAGATTTTCATGTGCCTAGATTCAAGTCTTTCTTTTTTTTTTTTAATTCATTTTTATTGATAGACTTTTTGGGGGTGACATCTGTTAGCAAGGATTACATAGATCTCAGGCATACAATTCCACAGTGCATTGTCAACTTGTTGTATAAGTTCACCACCTATTGTGACTTCTCTTTCCATCACCTTATATCTAGCTTCCCCTCCCTCCTCCGAATTCAAGTCTTGACCACCAGGGCAAAGACAACATTGACAGATTCTGCTCATTTAAAACACCTTTGAAATTTTGCTTTTTTTTTTATGCATGCATCTGTTCTCTAATCTTAATATTCATTTCAAAAACTGGAGGTGGAATAGAATTACACTTTTATTTGTATTCAAATTTCTCTCAATAGACTGTCATTCAGAGCTGGTCTGGTCACGAGGAAACTCCAGATGGGTTAATGGTGAAACAACATGAAACCTGTTGGATTTTTGTCATTTTCTCATTAAAGTTAGAATTCACCAAGGAGAAAAATGTGTGCCAGTTGGGGAATAGTTCAATAAAAATAAATCATTAAATACAATATGACAATAACTTCGCATGTGTAATTCTGCAGTGGAATTGTTAACCTGTTGAACAGACTGCATACTACTTTCCTCCGGGGAGAATACATTTAAACAGTGCTTCGTACAAGACACAAAATCATTAATATTTGTTCAGCCGAATGTCTTTAAGCTACAAGTGAAGGGGGAAGCCCTGGATGGTCATTATTTAGCAGGTTGCACCGTAAGTCAACCCGAGAATGAGAAACAAAGACATGCTTTTGCGTCATCTCCCTCATTATTTGGGCTCTAGGACTAAAGGGGCCTTTGAGGTAGTATTGTTAAAGTCTTCATCTAATAGTTCAGTTCCATGAACAGGCTTTCTAGTCCCTGGTTGAATGTACTCCACGGTGTGGAATACACTCACGTCATAGCAGCTCATTCTTTTATTTGCTATACTATTGTCTTTTGGATTCTCTAAGTTCTTCATTTTTTCAGGTGATAAAAGTAATGTGTAATGTGTGACATGAAGTTGTAATAAAGATTATTAGGCTGGCTTCATTAAAACGATAGCTATCATGGCAGCCACCTTGTGAGAGCACCAAGTTTCATTGGCTAATGAGCACTTATCATTCATCCCACTGCTACTGGGTGAAAAAAAAATGTCAGTTTATCCAGGGTTATCCAAGGAATAGGTATCAGGAGTGGAATTTGAACCCAATTTTAACTGACACCTGTATTTATGCTTTTATCCTTGTGAAAAGTGTTGTTTCTCCTATCAATGGAATTCTCCCCGTAACTATATTAGTGCTGACATACTAATATATCTAAATGACACTATATAATTACATTTATAGATGAATAAAATCTTTTTTAAAACATCAAAAATAATACATTAAAAATAAAATCTAATAAAATGGAAATAAATGCCATGGACTGTTTATTATTTTAACGTGCTGCTTCATTTTATTTACTAATATTTTACTTAGGATTTGTACAGAAATATTCATAAAGGAGATGACTGTAGTTTATTTGTTTGTTTGTTTTTTCTATCTTTGAGCTTAGTATCAAGTTTGTAGCAGCACAGACATGTTTTGGAAACTCATTTTTCTGCATTCTGAAGAATTTTAGAATATTAGAATTATCTGTTCTTTCAAGGCTTTGAAAATTAATTTTTGAAATTATCCGAGTCTATAGCTATTTTAATGGGATGCTTTTTAATACATTAATTTATATATTCCACGACAATAAAATTGTTGCGATTTTCAGTCACTGTAAGGTCAGACCTAGGACGTCGTTCACTCCGTCTGCTTTCAATTATTGGCGCAGAACCCAGCGCAGCTGTCCGTGCTCTGCTAACCCGTTAGTGCCTGTGTGGCCTCCACGGTTAGCCTCCCAGCGGGTGTGCTTACTCTGTCCCTTAGCCCATCTCCTGATAAGTCTGCTGACGGAATAGCTACGGTTCTCCGCAAGAAACTTGTTCTTGACTGAGTTTATTAGTTGTGCTAATGCTTTTGTTGTTGTTGTTGTTGTCTTATTTATTTCCCTTTTTTTCTTTCTCCTTCACTTTTGTTCTCCTTGGGTGTATTTTGTCATCCTGTCTATCTGAATTGGATGGTTAAATTGGTTTATTTTCTTGCTTTTTCTTACTTATTAATTTAGGCTTTTCACCCGAGACCTGACCGTCTATGCATTCCATATTATCATCTATTGGGCGGTGCTCCTGCAGAGAGAAAGAGATTTAGGAGCGCCTCCACCAGGGCTGTCCAACCATGTGGCCTCCCTGGGCCACACTGGAAGAAGAACTGTCTCGGGCCACACAGCAAATACACTCACACTAACGCTAGCTGATGAGCAAAAAAAAAAAAAAAGTCCATGCGTAATTTTCATAATGTTTTAAGAAAGTCGATGAATTTGTGTTGGGTCCCCGTCAAAGCCGTCCTGGGCCAGGATTTGGACAAGCTTGGTCTACATGCTCAGCAATCGTGATGTCATGAACATTCTTGGTCTATTCCTTTAATATCCTGTGGCACATAGACTCAGTACGAGCACTTCCCAATTCAATCAAGTCGGTAAGAATGACGTTTTCTCAGAAAGCTATTTTTATAACTATAACTTTGACTTTGGGGTGAATACAATTTGCACTTTGACTCTGGTGAATGTATTCTGATACATTATTTGTTCACACTGATTCTTCTCCTTGGAAGGATAAAGGATATCATTCCTAGATAGAATTACCCTTTGTTTGTGTTAATTCATTAAATTTGTTGGGGTGACATCGGTTAACCAGGTTACCCACATATAGTTTTCAAGGGTACAATTGAAAGTACGTTTTTTATTTAGAAACGATGAACTGGGATCCGCCTCCCAAGCAGGGAAGTGTGAGGACAAGAGCACAGAGTCGAGCAGAGAGGGGTCGGCGGAGCGCGGAGGAGGAGGATGGAGGGGAGCGGGTGTGCGGCGTGGGCAGCAGAGAGGACCGAACGGCCACGGTGAGGACGTGTGCCTTGTGCACATGGAAACAAAAATACGCCAACTTCGAAGCTGCTTAAATGTTGCCGTTTAATTTATCAACAAAACTTCCTCTAAGGGGCACAAGATAACAACAACAATAACAAAAGATACAGAATCCTACGGACTCCCAGAGCAGATGTTAGGCATGCAGCTTTCGGACAAAGACTTGATCATGTATGTTGGCAGAGACGTAAAGAAATATTGGATCGAAAAGTCATGTGAGTTGGCCTTTGACAGCCTCTAATCCAGCAGTTCTCAACCTGTGAGTTGTGACCCCTTTGGGGGTCGAACGACCCTTTCACAGGGGTGACCTAAGACCATCGGAAAACACATATCAGATATTTACATGACGATTCATAACAGTAGCAACCTGACAGCTATGACGTAGCAACAACAATGATTTTATGGGGGTCACCACACCATGAGGAGCCATGTTAAAGGGTCACAGCGTTAAGAAGGTTGAGAACCACTGCTCTAATCTGATCTCATAAGATGATTTGAAAAGGCAGAGATTGAGAGTATCATTTCGGCCTTGAGAATGTGTGTGGCTGTGGCTTGGGAAATGCACTGCAGGAGGAAACATTTACATATAGACAGTATTCATCCAGGAGAATTTTACTAACTTGCATTTGCAAAAGTAAAACATGTCTTTCAATCTCTAGAATACGGGTAGTCACCAGGTCAGAGAGCTAATAAAAATAGTCCAGTTACTGTCCTCACAAAGGATAAAAATATTATGCGAAGTTATTAGAAATACGTAAAGTCCATGAAATACTAGACTGACGTGCAATAAACATTTCAGTGACAATGACTTATGTGGACTCCTTATTGTCTGCGTAATCCCGTCTCCAAAAATTCAATCACTGCCCAGCCCCCTGACTCTGCTGGGACCAGCGGGTGCTGACCAGCCCCCTTGCCTAAGAGAGTGCCCCGCCCCGGCTGCCTACGCAGCCCCATACACACTCAGAGGCTGGCTTTCACACCCCAATAAGACTTTGATGACGGACCACACCACCAGGTGGGGACTCAAGTGGGAGGAGATGGTTTTTCAGGAATTGTCAGGCAGGTCAAATGTTTTAAAAATACTTGGGAAAGTAGAAATCTTTGGAAGAGCAGAAAAATCTCTGTCCAGTGGGACAAATGTTAACCAGTGAGAAACCAAATACGGGAGAGAGGATGCCAGGCAGACCCATCTCTCCCCTCCCCACCGCCACACCCCCCGACTCTATCGAACACCGTTTCTCTCTGAAGTCCACGCAGAGACGCCTCGCTGTGGTGAGGACTGTGGGGGGCAGCAGGGGATTCCACCTCATTGCAAAGAAGGGCCGACCTCTTCACACATCGCCTTGCCCTCTCCCTTCCAGGCTTCTCCTTCATTCCCCCTTTCCCTGACTTTCAAGCTCCTCCTGGATAAAGCACAGCATTTCCTCTTCACGTGGTCTCTGTCGTCCACGGAGCCGGGCTAAGACAACTGCTAACAGAGTAGGACATAGTGATTCAGGGCCTAATCATTTATGTCCCCTTCACGCTGACCTTCCACGCTCAAGGGTAAATGCAGAGAGGCGTGCGAACTGGAGTTCTAACAAAGAAGATTTCTGGGAGTCTGGGGTTGTGGTGATTAGATTATTGTGATGTATAGGCACGGCGTGGGAGTATATATAAAAATAATAGGACAAGGATTGTATTTGGAAAGAGCAAACAAAACAGGCCTTAAATGTGAGATTTGTAAATTAAAAATAGGTCCAAATGATGTTTCACGATGGCCAACTTGCAATACCAGATGCCCGGAAAACCAATCAATGTAATGTATAATATTTTATTCCCCTGAAGTCATACTATATATTTTTAAATTTAATTTAAAATCAGGACCTTTATTCTCAGAGTTAGGACTAAGGTTGGAACGGTTCCCAGTTCCTCTTTTCAATTTAGCACTCTAATTTTGCCTTGTATTCAAAGATAGTTTCTACTAAAACCCAATATTTTGGATTTGAATTTACTATATATAAGTCATAGAATGAGGGTAATAGAATGGTGGGGGAACAGACAGGTCTGAATTACTTTCGTTAACGCTTATTTCAATTAATTCAGCATTCTGTAGATGGGTCATTAAGAAAAAGCTAAAAATAAAAAAACGCTCCCGAAACAAGTCAATACACGTGAGAAGGAGCCCGCCTTCCATCGTCCCCACCTCGTGTCCAGGGCAAGGCAGGGCCGGGATTCGGGACACCTCGCAGGACACCGTGGGTGACGGCCAAGGACGACTGAGGTCCCATTCTGGACAAGGGCTCCTGTGTGACTGTCTTTCCCCTTAGGTCCTCAAAGGCCTCAGGAGTAGATCTGGGCTACAGAGTGAGGCTTGGGACAGTAAAATTATGTGATAAAAACATACTTCTAGATACATAAAATGTTTTATAATTCCATTTAACGAAAGTAAACGACCATCCTGAAACGTGAGTTTTCTAGAACGCGCACGCACAGCCCTTGCTTCTTCCACTGGTACCGAAGCTCGTGCCGCGCACACGCGTCACCCGGACACGTCTTCCATGGTGGGTGTCCTTCGCTGTTTTTCATCATTTCAAACAAAACTGCCCTTTGGTTTCATCGGATAAAAACATTTTCTGTGTGATGCAATCTCGGGGTTGCTGGGGAAATGACTGAAAATGAGAACATTGTGTTTTATATAATTATTCAAATTGAAATGCTTTCAATCCAGTAAAGTTCTCTCTCTCTTTTTTTTTTAATTTATGATGGAGGTTTGTATTTTTCTTTCTTTTGAGCTAACTCTCATCCAGTCATCACTGAAATCCAACGGAGACCGGAGATGCAGAACAAAGGACCTAACTGAGAAGCCCGCCCCATAGGCTGTGCTCTGACCTGCGTGGAGGGCGGTGTGGCGGTTCTGAGATGTTGTCACGTCAGTGTCCTGGAAAGGAGATATCTAACTGCAGGTTGGTGCTTAGGCTCTGTAGCGTGACCTCCTGTGATGGCTAAGAATAAAGTGTGTCAGGAGCAGTGAGGGGTCTGAGGTTTTACTTCACCCGCAAGCGACAAAGTCAGCCTGCCTCAGTTTCGTGGGCTCTGGGAGAGGACACAAGACACCTGGGTTTCAGACAAAGGACTGTGTCACTCGTAACAGCTATCACGGGCAGGATAAAAGCGTGTGCCCATGCCAGTCGTCTGATCGCCAGTTCCCACAGGGTGACAGGAGACCGGCCAGGCGACACCTGTACTTGACGTTCACTGCCTAACCTGGGAGGACTTTCCTACGTCTGTCTGATCTTCGTTCTGGAGGGGATGTTTTGTCTATTAGATACTCAAACCATAAATGACAGTCCAAAAATTAGGACAGTGTGTGACTCTAAGTACAAGTGACTCAGGGAGAACGGTCCCCCAACCAAGTGGTGGCGACTACTGCAGAATGAACAATACAATTATTTATGGGTCACTATTTTCTTCAGAATTTTCATGTTGAGAAAAACTCTCTCTACACGGTGTGTTTTCCTCTAATTTCTGAATCCATTGATCGCGTGGCCTATCAGACTCAGCAAGGCTCAGCCAACGCAGGCAGGACAGCCAGGCCAGGTCATAACCCAAGTTCTGTCTCGGGACACATTCTCTTCATCTCCAGCTACAAACTCCGCGCTGCATTCTCTGCAGCCAAAACCTGATTCTATCACTGATTCTCTTTCCTTGTCACTGACCTCACCATCCTCGTGGCCACTGAGACTGCATTGTGGTCAAAACCCTAGACACGTTTTCTTTTCCTGGTTTTCTGTAGGTGAAAATTAATGCTACTTCCTTACGTATCTCTCTGACGCCATTGCCACCAGCTTGCTCGAGGCCTTCCTTACATTTGAAATAGACTTTTGTAAAAAAAAAAAAAAAATCCTATGTGGAATGCTATCTTTGTTTAGGCCATTTTCAACATTCTTTCCAGAATAATATTTCTAAAAGAAAAACGAACCAGGCGACGTCCCCTCGAAAGCTGTTTAATGCTGCCGTTACCTAGGAGAGCCCCCGTTTATTTCTGGCCATGAAGACCCTCTAGGATGGGGCTCAGCCGATCCACCACCCTCGTGTCAGTTTTCCCACGCTCACTCTTCGCTCCGTCCCTTCCGGCAGGTTCCCACGATGCCCTGCTAACAGCCCCACGCCACGGGGGCGCGCGGCGTGCTGTGTCGCGTTACCTCCTGGTGTCCCTCAGGAGAAATCTGAGTCACCTTTCCGTGCTCGGTGTGCAGTCATACGCGTGGCAAAGCCTCCCGCACTCCGTTCAGGCCGGTTCGTCCTTTCCTCACTGATGCCCTCCCCGCATCTCCTCCATGAACTCCACCAAACTGTGAGGAAGCCGTGGGTACCCCTGTGTGATAACGGTGACGGAAACGCCTCCGTCCACCCGCGACACACACCTACAGGGACGCGTGCGGTAATGAGAGGCCTGCCACTCACACCTAACCTTCCGCGGGACCGAGTCCTCCCTTCGGCAGTCGAGGATTTGCAGGCTCATCTTGTGGTTTGCTTGAGAACTCCTAGAGGCAGGAGACGCATTTGAGGGATTTTAGTCTTTGTAACCTGGCAGCACCTCTGGCATGGCATGAAGCACCACACTGTTGCAGAGACATGGCTTTCTAAGACAGTCCACGGTGTCACCTGAGAGTCTTAGAAGTCAGTTTCCTCAAACCTCCTTGATGATATCAGAGGTTTGAGAATCTACCAAAAGCTTGTGAACTCCACAACACCTTGTTGAATGTTCCTTAGAATACGTTCAAAGTTGTCTTATTGGTGAATATTTTTGGCAGCTAACATTTATCAAATTTTATTATAGGCCAGTCATTGATAAGAGCTTTACATATATGCATGCCTTCAATCATCAAGAAAATAGCATTAAGTAACTATTGTGATTAAATTCCTTTTTTTTAAAAAAAAAAAAAAAAAAAAAAAGAGGAAACATGGTTAACCAGAGTTAAGATCTGAAATTAGGAAGCATGACTGAAGGCCCTACTTTTCAATATACTGTACTTGTCTCACCCCCTGATGTTATTCATGCAAAAATGAATTCATTTTTCTTCAATGATTATAATGAAAAATTAAGCTACTGAATTAAAATAAAGCCAATCAAATCGTCCTCAAACTCCAACATAAAGGAATTCTAAGGTCACGCATATACTAAAGTACAAAATGATCTGGAAAGAAAGCATTCTACATTAAAAGATATTTTTCTAGAAGCTGCTTTGCTTCCAAATTTAAAAATTAGTACTTAACTGAGTCCCCGTTTATTCAATTATGTATTAACAGATTGATAATTAAAAATTTTATTGTGTGACTGGCGTTACAGTCACATAATTCGTCTGACAATGTTTGCTCTGAACCATCTGTTGTTGAGAGAAATCACTGCAAGTATAATTGATGCAAGTTGCAGAAAGCATACTTCCAAAACACAGCATGTTTGATACAGGTATTCATGACAAAACAGAAAGGCGTATTGTTTACGTGTTTTTGTTGTTGATTTCTTTGGTGTGATGGCTGAATCTAAAGCCATTCAGCAGTAGTGTGAAATGCCATTATCTTTAGAAAACCATAAACTATGTGTCACAGGGGAGAACTTTCACTAGGTTTTTTTCTTGCCGTGAGTGGTAGAGAAAATTAAACATTTATATGTACAACTACTTTAAAATGTTTTAAAATCATATTCTCTGATCAAAAAAGGTAATTTCAGGAAACATAGAAAAATACAATAAGGAAGAAAAATCACTCTGATAATCCCTACACTCAAAATTATCATTAATAAAAATTTTGGTACATTGCTTTTATACATGCATTCACACACATACATGCACGCACACACACACACATTTTGTAGTTGGTATTTTTTACTTACCAATTTAAATACTTATTACCTAAATAATAATTACTTCATTAACTACTTCATTAACCATTTAAAATATGACAGTATCTGTGTAGTATTTTATGGTATGATTATAACAATTAATATAGACATCTTCTAAATGTTAAGAATTGTTTGTTTTTAAGACTTTTCTATTAGAAAATATGTAAAATTAAAAATATTTTCATCATAATATTGAGATTAGACACTTTATACACTATCTCATGCATATCACAAGATGGAACTTCTCTCTTACAAACGTGAGCCATTTCACTTAACATGTCTGCAAGTACCATCACCTTTGTTTGAGGAAAACCTATGTAATTTTTTCAATAAGATTCTTGCCTGTAATTCCAGTACCAGTTAGTTCTTTCCTATAAGACCAAGAGAAGCAATGTAAAATCCAGAACCTCAAATGAAGGAAAAACTATTCTCTAGTTTCTAAAAATACAATTCCACAAAACCTCCCACTGTTTAAAACCCTTTCTAGGGACTTACTATTACACTTAAAGTACTTCTGGTTCTGAGGTCTAAGTCACAGACTTTGAAGGAGTCCATAACTTAGTGGCGCTTATTTTAATTGGGCAAACAAACTTCCAAGACCTAAGCATGTGTTATCCAAAGTCAATAAGTATTCATTGACTATCATACTAATTTTTAAGCTGTCAGATCAAGGGCACATGGACACTCAGAAGACAAGTTTCCTGCCTTTAAAGGGTTTATGTCAGTGTTTGTAACACATGGTGGTGGTAAGAAGACAAGGAAAACTATCCACGTGACCAAGCAGACTAGAGTAAGAGTGAGTGTCATAGCTGAGGTACAGAAAATACTCCATGAGAACTGAGAGTAGGAAAGATCCTATTTACTTGCAGCAATCAGGAAAGATTTTGTGAAGATCTGATAAAGGATGTAGACTCATGGGAAAAATTAATCCTCCAAGAGAATAATTCCACCAAAACAAGTTAAAAACTACGATAGAATTCTTATGTTAAAGTTACTTTCCCTTTTAATTAAGTGTATTGGGGCAACGCTGGTTAATGGCATTACACAATTTTCACATGGACGAGATTAGAATTCAACATCTGTGTACTCAAACGCAAACTCCCCACCCGAGTCTAGGTTCCTTCTGTTACAACACACTTGGTCCCTTTCACCCTCTTTGCCCTCTGTCTTCTCAGGTAACCACCAATCCGTTGTCTGTATCTATGACTTTGTTTTTGATTTGTAAGTTTGTTACATTTTGTTTTAGAATAATTGAGGAACTGGAGCATGAAAATATGAAACACACTAATACTAAAACTTAGTATTTGGTCAAGTTTTTATTCAAAACCATGCTATGGGCTAAGAATAGCACAGGTATGTAGAGTTGATAGTTGATGCTTCAAAATACCATTCATCAGATAAATCACAGTCATATATATTCATTCATATATATATATATATATATATACACACACACATACACACACACACACACACACACACACATATGCTGTCCAGAAAAATATCCAGCCATAAATGCCTCTGTTTTTCATATTACGTGGCTGGTTACCTTCCGGACAGCTCATATATATATTTAAACCTGGACCAACAGATGCGTCTGGCTGAAAGAAGCACATTGGTGTATAGAAGTTGAAGAGCAGTGGAATTATCACCAGGAAAATTTTGTAACAGAAATAACCCTACTCAGGTATCTAAACCATGGAGGCTTAAGAAATGAGATATAAATTCCAGTTTTATGGGCTCTCCTCTCATTTTTGCCCCATGTAAATCAACCGCATTTCACATTTAAATAGACTATGGAAGTTAGTTAAGGAAGGTTCCAGAAATAAGAATATAAATGCCCAGAAAATATACTTAGACTGTGTTAGATTCTATCCTCAAATCATTGAACACAGTATATTTGCCCTTACGTATATATTTTACCTTATTAAGATTATAGAGTCATTTATAATGAAATGGTTGATCTCTCTGGGTCTAAATATTTAAGACATCTTCTGGCTTCTACTGTTAGATGTTATGTAAGATGACCACATTTTAAGTTTTACATTTGAATGACAGCCATCATGTTCTTCTCAGATGATCTGGCCTATAAAAACCTAAAATTTCTAGCACAAAAAGTACACTCTCTGCACTTGCCTTAACTAAACTATGTGCATGTATTTGCAACAGGTTCTAAACCAGCAGTTGAAGATGTATAATCATGACGTATATGTACCTATAACATAGCCCTGAACACGCATCCAAAACTTAGTAAATGGGATTTATAGATCACAGACAGTAGTAAATACCTGTGATCTATAAACATTTTCTTCACAATATAGTATATCATCATTTTAAGTCAAATTAATTACTTTAAACCATGACATGGTAAAATTAGAAAATATTTCATGGCACCTTATGTTGTGATAGCAGGATTTAAGGAAATCACAATCCTTAATTACTGGTCATTTAGCTTTTTAATACTTTGTTGCCACTGAAAACAAGACATATTTTGATGGATCTACTTGAAGATAATCTTTGTAATATTTGCCTTATCCCATTAAGTATATGAACAAGTCAGAGGATTTTAGGTTGATTTGGCAAATATCTTCTGCAAACACTATAGCAATTTACATTAAAAATAACATCGTAGTATGCACTATTTCCCACATGAACTATAGATGAGTTTCTTAAATGAGCTGAGATCTCAATAATTGATAAGCTTACAATCTTATTGTGTTAGTGAGTTTAGAATTTAGTGAGATTGGGTATTTTCTATAGGATAGGTAATTTTGGGGGTGAGTTTGCATTTGTGTCCATTGACTATTTTTTTGCTAGTGTTCATCTTTTCCTCATTGATCTGTAATGAATCCAGTTGTAATATATATGGTAATCAACTCTCTGTCATATATGTTCAATTATTCTTCCATCTGCTCTTTCCCACAGTTTTGCATATGTGCATATTTAAAAGAGAAAAATTAGGGACATCATTTTATCTTTGAGTCAGTCTCAATAACTTTACTTGGAGGAGAAATCCTTAAAAGAGACATACATGATTTTAACTTTATTCTCTCCTTTAACATTTGTGTAGAAGAACGGGTCCAATTTGCCTGTCGGAGCCTAAGCCTTCTTCTGGCGCCAATACGCGAAGATGTTAGCAGGTGCTTTTAGCGTGTTCACAGTCCGTTCGCTTGTTGGCCTCTGATTTTCTGGCACCGCGGCCTCCGAAATATTGGTTTTCTGTGTGCTCTGAACAGGAAAATAAGGCGAATATGGAAATTTCACTGCCAATGCACAGGTTCTTTGGTTTCCTCCAAGCTGGGAAGAAGGGTGTGTGCTGCAGCCCCTGAACCACGTCCCAGCATCTGGACCAGCGCCGGGGGACCCGAGTCCGCGTTACACACCCGCAGGTGCGCGGACTCTCCAAGGGCGCCTCGCTCTGCAGTTTGCGTCCCTCTGCCCTTTCGTCCAGAGGCGTCTCTAAGGCTTAAAGCCACGAAGAATCCAGGCGCTCTCACTGGCTGAGCAGATGTCGGGAATGAGGGCAGGCACCCAGCATGACTCCTGCTTTCCTGTCCTCCATAGCACCTGTGACACAGAAGCAGCTGTTCTCAAGAGCCATCCAAAGAGATCACCTGGGACCGCACAGGAGCGGATTGAGGGCCCCGGCCACCACGGCCCCATGACCAGCACAGTGTCCTGGCGGGGGTAGGCTGGCTGCGGTTTTCCTGTGGTGACCATTTTGCTGAATGGACTGGACTCCCCAAAGATGTCCCCAGATTTATCAGGTGCCACCTGGAGCCTCACGGGGTCTCAGCGTCCTCTGTCCTCCTGCGGCTCCTGCTTCCTTTCGTCCTATTCGCTGACTTCCTTGCTTACTTTTCTGCTTCTTTCTTTCCACTTAAAGAAGAAGGAATTACACATACTTAAGGGCAGGGGTCACTTTGGAGGATGCAGGAATGTTTGTCATGGAGGGACTCGGCCCTCTTTGTAATGACTCCTTCCTGCGATTTGTTTAGGATACTTCTTGGAGATCATTCAGAAGCTACTGAACGTGAACTGTATCATCTTTCCGTCATTCCACAATTTGTAAGATTAATTTTCAGAATGCCGAAATTAAGATTTTACTTTTTCTTTCCTGAATATCACCAATTAAAATGTAAGGGCTTTCGGGCTCAGAGGCAAGTACGATTAGCGTTTTTCCAGGCCCAGGCAGGAGAGAGGGGCCTGGGTTAGCAAAACGGGGTCCCGCCGTCTAGGCCATGACCTGGGATGGCACGTAAACTGGGCCCTGAGTCCTAGGGTCCTTGGGCGCAACAAGGACGCATGGCCTGAGCGCTCTAACATGTCGAAAGCGAGGTGACGGTTTTAAGAACATGGAGACGAGTCGCACAGAGAATCGCGTCTCGCCAGCAGGTGACAGCGCTTGCTTCTCTCCAATGCCGATCGATGCCAGAAGTCACAGAGAAAGGACCGATTTCCAGATCGCACTGGCAGTGCTCTACGGGCAGAAATGCTGAACTCGGGGGCGTTTGATTCATAATTTCCTGATGTTTCTATCGGTTTTTCCAAGTGCACGTAATTCCCCAGATCTGAATAACTACGGACCAGCGGTCCTGACCTGCAGGTTTCCCGATCTGCCCCTCTCCATCGTTGTGCCTCTTGCCATTTTTCAGTTTTCTTTCCATTTAAAAAATGTGCTAGGCCAATCAGCTTTTCCCTCCCAGAGATGACTGCCCGAGAGGTGTTACCCGTTTTCAAATTCGGGGTCTCTAAAGGACGTTTCCATGCGCGGGTAGCCAGGGAGAGCGTTCGGAGGCCACTGGTCCTTTCTGGCCTTCCAGCCACTGCAGCCTGGCCGCCCCTCAGCCCCAAGGCCAGAATCTGGGCCGGACGAGGAGTTGAAGCCAGGGCACGAACTTTGCGTTAATAGACGCAGGCTTCGGCCTACTTCTCCCACTCACCGGTAGCTTCTCTTGGCCTAAGCTGATGGTGAGCTTTCTCACCTGACAACTGGGTGGATCGTAGCATTTAATTGTCAAGTCGGTGGAGAGAGTTAAATGAGATAATGTGGTGCTATCAAGCTCCAAATAAGCACTGAAAATAGAGCACTGCCATTCAAAGAGGGAATTTACATACAGACACAAAATTTCGTCAGTTCATTACCATATCAACCTGAGTCATGTAGTCAAAAGGTCACAATGTGCACATACGGATGAGGTAGAAGTGATGAGCTAGTATCAGCCACCGGCTTTAGGATCGAGTCCTTAAGGGAAGGTCAGGAGATGACCCCAAACGCAGGATACAAGGTCATCCATCATGTACTTGACTATAAGCACGCAAACAAAATTTCTTGGAGAGATGGCACTTAGAGGTTGAGAGTATAGTTTCTTGTCTATGAATTGAAAATTCTATCAAAATTTCTTTTATTCTTAAAGCTTGTGGCATTCCAGTTCTGCTGCTGGTACTTGGCCTCCAAAACGCAGCTGAATTTTAGCAGGGGCCACGGGTCTGACAGGAGTATTGTCTTCTGTTCTGTCTCGATCCGTGCTGTCATTGCGTGACGGACAGAACTCTCATCCTGGCCCTCACGCTTTCCTCCTTACTTGGTTACTGCAAGTCACAATGTCTCTGCTCTCTCTTTAGTCATTTACCTGTGAGCTTCTTAATAATAAAGTTTATTGCGTTTTAGTAACAACAGCGATGGTATGCATGTCGCCTCCCTGCAGCTGTCAGCTTTTGTCACTGGCATCAGTAGAGTCTGACAGTTGATTCAGTTCTATGGGCTTTCTTTCACAAATCTGTGCCTTAAGATATAATTAGGAACTTGGCAATGGTGCCGTGATAAATGTTGAGTATTCTAAAATGATCTTTTTCCCCCACATCAATAAGCTTTATGCTGCATCTAAAGGCAGCCATTCAAAATTTCTTAATGATGGTGATTGCAGCATTTTGCTGACTATTCTGCAGTCACTATAGCTGTAAGAGCTGACAATTAACTTCAGAGAAACTGAATTCATGTCAGAGTCTACACGAGGCATAATCCACGCGCTGTCCAAATTGCACATGGGCAATTCAGACCTGAAAGATTACTCTGAATCTTGCTGTGTTGGCAGCCGTTCTAATAAACAAGGAACTCAAATGCCAAGAAAGAAAATCAGAATTGACAACATCTGGTGTTACTGACACGTGTATAGGGGAAGGTATAGAGGATCCAAGAAAAGACAAAGAAAAAACCATGGAGAACAGCGTGTGTGGTTTTAATGACAGCAAGTAGAGAGCACACCAAACTGGCCAGGCTTCCTTAACAGGTCATACCACCCTACCTGTGACCTTTTCCTTCTATTTTGGACAGGTACATGATGACAGGAATCATTAAATATGTGATAACAGGCTATTTCAGAGGACAGTGTTGGAACTGTCTATGAGACCTGCTGGGAACGAAGATAGAAACACAATCTCACAGTTGAAAAAGAGTCATGTCGGGTTAGAATTTTAAGTGCCTCTTACTTTCAACAATAACTGAATTTGTATTTTTGTTTAACATTATCTTCATTGCTTTTAAATGCTTCCCAGGAGAAAAAAAGGTTGAAACTAACAATTTTATGCCATCGTCACCATACCAGAATTTTCTCATTGCTTTTTAAAATGGTAATTTAATGCACATAAATCAATAAAACTCTTTTCAGTAAGTCCTTATCCTCTCCTCACATCGTGGTACTTGTGTACTTCCTGTGTGCAGACATAAGCCTTGTGTTACTCAGCTATTTCACTGATTTGGGGGGGTCAAATTATATATATATGTTTTTTTTTCCAAAAACTGATAGTTGCTTCTGTATAACAACCAATTTTTGGTTTCCTAAATGTCATATCCTCTTTTTTTCCTATTTCTCTTTTTTCTTTCCTTTCCTTTTCCTTCCTTCCTTTCCTCCCTCCCTACCTCTTCCTTCCTTCCTTCTTTCCTTCCTTCCTGCCTTTCTTTTCGCTGTCTCTCTCTCTCTAGATATGAATTCTACTGATTTTGTCTCTGTTTCCTCCTGTAGCTCACTCTGTGTGTTTAATCTTTTGCCTGGTTGTCATCCTACTTGTTCTCATCAAGTGGTTGTGACTTCCGGTTGTCTGTTCGTACTCTGCAGTGGCGGACTGATGGATGGTGGACTAATGGATAGTGGACTGATGGATGGTGGACTGATGGATGGCAGACTGGGGCGCCCGGTGGCGTGCCAGCACCCTCTCCCCTCCACCAGTGACGCTGTCCGGGTCGCAGGCCCGGCATGTCTTCCTCATGCCCATGTCAGTGCTGAGCTGCAAAACGGCTGTGGGGGTCCCTCCACAGGTCTCCAGAGAACCCTCTATGCGGGCCTCCCCTCCTAGCATTCTGCCTCATGAGCTCGAACCAGCTCAATGGCATCCTCCAGGCTCCTCAAAGGACCGTCAGATGGAGGAGAAGGGACGTGAGCGTTTTGCCAGCCTGCAGGGACTTCCATTGCATCAAGGCCCCTGCTTCAAGTTTGGGGAAGCTTAAGATGTGGGAAACAGAGTCACACTGTAAAGTACATGTGGGGCCTCCCGTGTTATTCACAACTTACACCTGCGTACCAATAAGAAGAGCTTGTGGGCTCCACCTGCCCCCCATGTGAGAGAAACTCAGGAATCGTAGCACCTGATACACATCAGGCCCCCGGGGTCACGACAAGGCAATTATTGATATGTTTCTTTTCACTGTTTAGGGTAAAATGTAGATCAAATGTGCTATCTCTTCAAATCAATAACTTGCACGTAGAAATAACATTTTAACTGCCTACTCTGCATTTCAGGTTTAATAAGGTGCTAATGGCCATTATAAGGAACAGGCTTTATTAAAACATAACCATTTTCTTTATTTTGTTCCCTTGAACAGTCCTAACCTCCAAATATGACTTACTAGATTATAAAAATTTCCCAAGGCTAAAGATTTAGTGTGCGTGCTGGACACTTCATCTTGAGCCTTACTGCAAAGAGAATCTTAACTGTCTGACAGATATGCAGATGCATCCACCATGCATATCGCCTGTCCTTTCCCAAGGGAAAAGAAAGAGGACATACGAACAATTAAGTTAGTAAATACGAGTATTGATTTCAACAACTCACAAGAAGCCTCCAGCCAACCTTATTTATAAATAAATCTCTAATGACTACAATGCTCGGTTTTCACATCATTTGATTTTTTTTTTTTTTTGCAGTATAAATAATACTCATTTTAACCTTGATCATGTCCAGTGTTTTTGTATTGATATTCATCCTGAACACAGGAAGAAGGCATAACCTGAAGTGAAAGAAACTGCCCGATGATCTGCTCCGGAGCACTTGGAAGATGGACAGGTCCCTCTGCAGCACGTGAGAAGGGAACGTCATTCCGTCTTGTCCAAGAAGCGCTTCCTTGAGGTCAAGCAAGTCTCCCTGTTCAGGTTCCTGAAATCCCCCACCAGAGCGAGGCAAAAATGTGTTCTGCAGAAGCGAAAGCACGTACAGCTTTGGAAATACAATTCTAACCATCACTGATGCCACTATCGAGCTTGTACTTGGGGTGTCGTGCCCAGCATGTGTGATTCCATGAGCTCCCACACTGGTGGTCTCTGTGGGCCCAAATCAAGAGTCTTCAGGGATGGTATCTGTCTGGGCTCTTCGTACTTGCTTCTACCACTTTATCTTTTATTTTCACTCCCCTACATTATATAGGGGCATTCAAATGTACCACCTCCATAAACATGGAGTTTCTTTACTAATCACCTGCTAATGACCATGAAACCAGGGGGCATACTCTGCGTACAGATCGGAGTGCAATGACTGAGACTACCAGAAGCGTACGAGGGAGAAGTAGGATTCTTAATGAAGAGATATGGGCAGGTATGGTAAAAGGCGAACACAAAAAACGACCTGGGTTAGTAAATTTCAAAATGCTCATCTCAGAAAAATACTGGAGGCCTTTCCCGTTGCTAAGTTCGTTTCCAACGCCTGAGTTTAAGCACACAGTTAAGTATGTGGTAGGGCTGTCTGAGCTTATGTTGATTGATCCTACTGAGTCTTCTAGATACAACACGAAATCAGCATGCTGACAGAGATAGTCACAGAATTGGATTCCAGCCCAGGAAATTATTGCCTTTGGACCAACTGTGGCTGCGATAGAGGGAAAAATCACAACCTCTGAGCAATAACTGGTGTTGGACGCTTGGAAGTGAAATCGGCCTGGAAGGTGAGGCCGTCCTTCTGGAACAGTCTTTTGCCTTCACCCCTGAGACACTGATTGCCTAAAGGAAAACAAAGACTGGTAGAGACAGGACATGATCATTCTAACATCTTCCTTTTTCTCTATGACAGAATCTCTGTAATATTACTTGTTAACTATTTATTTAGCACTAGTTATTTGGGGAGTGTGTGTGTGTGTGTGTGTGTATAATCACATGGGGTTCTAGTAAAAAGAACATTTAATGCTTCTAAGGATATTGAAGATTTCTTTTTCATGCCTAGCACAATGCAACTTTCAGTGCAGGCAAGCTAAAGTAATAGATCGTTATGTTGATATAATACACTATTAGATGTACACAGAGTGGCCCATGGGACAGAGCAGAGGCTTAAAACAAGCCTGCTTCTTCAGAGATGGCTATTGCGGTGAAATCAAAGGATGATTGAGTCTTGAAGGATCAGTAGAAATAGTCTTGGGGGGGTACTAAAAGTCAGTGTGGCGGACAGACACCATTGGCGGTGCGTCGATGACCCTCAGCCACACACGCCAGTCATGCAGGTGTTCAGTATAAGACGCAGTAATTTGTACACACGAATACACATACGTGAGTATCAAAAACAAACCAAATTTCAAAGAGGAAAACTTAAATCACGAGGAAAAAGGTGGGGGAGTTGGAACCAAATTCTCAAAGGCACAGAAAACAGAAACGGCTCAGTGGTGGGGATTGTCATGATCATGTGGGGGCTAAGAAATCGAACTAATGCTTTAATTAAAATATACCTCTGTTATTCCGAAGATTTTTAAGGGATTCTACATCACACACACACACACACACACACAAAACCTTAAAAGTTTTCTATTCTATAACATCAACTCAGAGAAGTTTAGATCATATGTTATAAGGTTTCTTAATGGGGAAATGTCATTGAGAAGTATGTAACACAAAGGCTAATCTTTTCACAACAGACCTGTCATTGATTGCTGATAGGCTCTCCCAATCTATGCAAGTGTTTGCAGTTTTCTCTTCTCCTATGTTATCCCCTTCATTCAAAAGAACATGAATATTTGACAATTAAAAAATTAAAATAAATCAAACTGCATGACCCACCCAAGATAGGGAGCTAGAACTCGGGATTTTTTTCTTCACCAAAACTAAGAGGTCTGTATACTAATACTGAAAATAGAAGCTGGGAATTTTGGGGAATAGAAGAAAAATACACATTACAAAAATAGAGCACACTGTATTCTGAAAAAGATAAAACCAAATTCATCCCTAAATGCATCTAATGACAGTGCACCCTGGCAAGCATAATGACAAGTGTTAAAGGTCCTAGAGAGGTCACACAGACCACTGAAATGGAGACAAGCATCACCTTGAGCACACCCTGACCATTGGGGAAGACAGAAGCCAGATGTTTTTAAAGTCATATATTTGAAAAAGAAGGCTACAGGAGCAGTCAATTCAGAAACTTGCACTCAATAAAATACTGAAGAATGAAAGTAATATTAAGGGACTTTTAGACATACTAAAAGAGTTCATTAATATAAACAATCACAATTGAATTTTTGTCGATCTTCATAGGAGAAAGGTCTAGCCAACCATTTTGCCCATTTTTTAAAATTGGTTGTTTGTATTTTTATTGCAGCTTTATAAGAGTTCATTTTAGATCTTGGATACAAGACCCTTATCTGAGCAAATATAGTTGCAGAAGTCACCTGATACACACACACACACACACACATAGTCAGCAAATACTTTTTAAAGGTATTAAAATTAATTTGTAGTTAACTCTAAATTTTGGAATTGAAATGAGTATTTTCACCACTTGTTTAACCAGTTAACTCAGTAAAACTATTTTAAAATTCCTCATTTTCAACTAAATAATGTTCAGCTACTTAGTGCTTTAAAATAAGACAACTGACATTTGGCTGGCCCAACAAGTGCTCGTCTCGAAAGCAAC
Organism: Lyroderma lyra; assembly: GCA_004026885.1. NCBI lineage: Eukaryota > Metazoa > Chordata > Mammalia > Chiroptera > Megadermatidae > Lyroderma > Lyroderma lyra. Next base: position 224,969 of record PVJL010000629.1, on the reverse strand, counting down.
GGCGGGCCGCCCTTCATCGTGGCATGGACTTGGCTGGCACCAGGGCTCCTCCCAACTGCTGTTCTCACGATGGCGGACTCGGCCAGAACTCCTGCTGACATGCACAGGTCGCTATGCAAGCAAACCCACAGGACATTGCAACACTTTTCACATTAACAATTGTAACTAGTTATTTTTTTCCTTGTGCTGCACCAAAACATTTTAACATGTACAATGAATGTTGATATATAGGCCAAAGGAAAGAGAGGAAGAGTGATATTTGCCAACTTTTAATGATTATTTTTTTGAGAGGAAGACTTGCAGGTTTGCTAATAGCTTACCTTAAATTAAAACATGCAAACATGCTACGAGTTCCAAAGAATTGCATACAAAATTATGTATTTCAAAACTCAAATATCTCATGTTTGCGTCTTCCTTGCTGGTGGTGATTAAGTAAAGCTTGTGGAAATTACATTATCCATGTCGTGTTCTTGAAAGAATATGTTATCAACAAATCCAGAAAATAAGTTAGGAAATGCATGATTCTTACAGCTGGAAATCGGATGAAGAAGTCAGGAAGGGCGTACATCAGGTAGTATTACCTGTTTTGCATGTTCCTTGCCCCATCTGCTTTATATTAGAAGGAAGTGATTTAGAAGGAAAACATATTACTATGGTTCGAGAAATAATTACAAAGATGTTCAGTGTATTCTGAACAATAATAGGAAACATTCTGTTCCATAATGGCAGAAAAAGATCGTTATTATCACTATCCCAAATGAAGCTATATACAATACTGTCCAAAGTTGTCCGACTGACCATGCTAGGGTATCTAATGAATCCTATAAGTGTTTTAAATAGGCCAATTTAATGTGTATAATGACACAAGTGTGCTGCTATCCACCAAAGACCTTGGTAATTAAGTTGGAGACTGGCTTAGTCCATTAGCACAACAGATCACAGAACTAGACTGAACTCAAGCAGACCTGTTCCATGTGTCAACATGTCTAATGAGATGCTTTTTATTTGAAATGTGTATGCTTTATTTCCACTTAAATAATCTCACAGCACTGCTGGACACACATGTTGTCTGGTTTCTGCTGCTTTGTGGTTTCAATGAATCCCTAGGACACAGTACATACCTAATAAATAGTCCTGTACAATTGTTGGTCATTCTAAATGTCAGGGATCTAACTAACAGCCTTCTTGTCATAAAAATAAGAAAACGATGTCAGCAAGATCTCTCATCACATAACTCTGGAAATCAGTATCTGGCAATGTTTCCATAACATCTCAAAATTCTTTATGTATCAGCTTTGAAATAAGTGTGATCACAGTGAAATGTTTTACAGGTTTCAGATACAATAGAAACTATTTATATTGAGATTCTATAGTTTTGAGAAAATTTTTCTTGTAAATGTATTTCATAACATCTTCCTAATTTTAGTTTAATCATGTGGAAAATTAGAAAATATAAAGGAGAAATTCATCTCTCATAATTATGCTGTATTTTAATCTATGTTAAAGTTATATATACACTTGATCATCTTGTACAATTGAAATAGTTGTATGAATTTCAGAAAGTACTTAAAAGTAGAACTATTTTAAAATTAGCCCACTTCATGCTATCTCTCCCAAAACATTCCTAACAAAAAGGCAATGAATCTTTCACAGATATATGTGCATGAACATGTGTGTTCTTTGTATTAATGACATGCTATAAAAAAGTTAAAACATCTCTTTCAGAGGCTGTATCATATTAATGTCATAATATAATAACCAATCACAAATGTAAAATTCATAGAAAGCTTAGATATTTATATAAAGAGTGTTGAAATAAATGTTTTTACATATAAGTCTCTATTCAAAATCCAGTTTATTTTCTTAAGATAAATTCATAGTAATGGAATAAGGGAAAAGATAAAATAAAAACCAGTGTTACTTTCAGAAGTTAACTACTACTATTATAGTAAAACAATTACCAAGATAATGGCTCAAATTATTCAATTGTCCAGACATACCGAGAGTTACAAAAGCATTATTATCTATAGGAGCATATTAACCTGAATTCCTAGAGGTGGCTTATTTTATTTTTGTACATGTTTCCACATAAACTGTGAAAAAATTGGCAAATGGTCAAGGTCATTAGCCATGTATGAAAATCCATTGTCCTCATACATTTATCAATGGTGGGGATCGTTTCTCATGTATATTCGCTGATTTGATAGCCTTTAAATAGAATTTCATTGCTGTTGCTTTCCGTAGTTACAAGAGAATAAAATCTTTATTTAAAAAAATATTTACTAGCCAAAGGTGTTTCTCTAGTGCATTACTTGTTCACGTTTTTGCCTTTGTTCCATTGGGAGTATTTGTCTTTCTCTAAGTAATTCGTAAGGATTTCATTAAGGACACCATTCTTGGTGTGTGTCACCTTTTCCCCGGGTTCTCACGTGACTTGACATGGTGTTAATGGCAATTTCTGGTGTATGATATATATGGTTTCACTTTTGATATTCTCAGGAAAGTCTTTTTCTTGCTTCAAGACTATAAAAGTATTTAATTAACATCTTACTTTACTCTTTCCACTTTACTGTTATTTGCTTTTCACTCACTTTCCATATTTTGAAGCATAAGTGGCTTGACTATTTTTGTTTATTCTTTTCCAAGCAGCCTTTTAAAATAGTAATATTGTTTGAATAATCCCTATTTTTTCCTCCTCCTAAGCACCACCTTTATGATACAACAAACGGTAGTATCCACCTGAACCACGTTTTATGTGTTTAAGGGCACTTTCAGGCCTAAGAGAACATGCATAATACTTCCTTCAGCTCCTCATGTTGGATGAGAGCAAGTCGGTGGATTTGGTCTCTGGACACTCATAATGAGAAGAGGCTCTGCACTGAGCTCAGACACCAGCATCGTCACCTAGTGACACACAGGCACTTTCTGATGCTGCCCTGTGTGTGAATGAGAATCCTGATTCGATTTATCCATCACAGGAAGTCTGGTCCAAGGTCTGTCTGTATATATGGAGTTATTTAACTCAAATTGTGTAAAATCATGGAGAGATTGACTGAATACAAAATCAGTGATAAAAACTCCAGACTATTCGGTATAAAAACCCATAAAATGAACAGTAAAGAATGAAAAGTGTACTGAAATGTGTGTTTTCAGTCCTTCCCCATTAGAGAACGAAGGATATTTCTGTATCAGAGTATGGTTAGAATCTTGCTGCATCTGAACTTCTTCCTTTTCTAGTTAGTTCCTCATGATAAAACTTGGATATGTTTCTTCTCTCGGCATCCTCATTCCAATGTCAGCAATTCTTAGTTTTACTTCACGGCCCCAGGATTGTTTAGGTGAGGATGTGCCACTGCCTCTCTGACTAGAGTCTGAGACAGCTTTCTCTTGGGCAGCTGTGTTTTACCCGTGGGATCAGCAACCCACAGGGTAGTGATGTAGGGGATAAGAGGACAGGTAACCCCTGTTAACAAACATCTCCTGCTTATTGTCTTAAGAAGAATCAAGTCCCTGGTAGCTTTGAACTGGCATACTGTGGATGTGTGTGGCATTCTGAAATAACTATCAGTCAACAAACTGCCTAACGTTTTACGCATTACAATACCAGTTTTTATGTTTTGTAGCAAATATTCCAGTTCTTTCATTTAAGTCTGAGTAGCTGACTTATAAATGTGTAGCTTCTTTCTGCCAGAACCAAAAGCTGCCCTGAACCATCTAGAATGAACAATGAATCCTCAAGGGTCAGTATTGCTCTGTGTTCACTGACAGCTCACATTATTAAAGAAAATGTTTTTTTGTTCCTTTCTGTCAAATCAAAATGTTTCTCTGATATGTCAAGCAATTGCTTGTTTCGAGTATCTGTCGGATTTGCCATTGCTGCGAGATTAAGGTCAAAGTTGACAACTGAGTAGACATCGATAACACTTCCCAACAGGCAGAGAGGATGGTCCTGACAACCTGTTCCACCTTGGAATCTCCGTTCTTCCTTGATTCTCTTTAACCACTTATATACTGTACTAAGGAGAAAGACATTTGCTGAAAGTAAAAAAATGAAAAAGCAAATCTGACATTTAACAGAGATTAAGTTCTCTGAAAACACTCCACCATGACTGTAGTCTTGAGTGCCATTACAAGTTCAAGCCAAGAGTCTAGAAGAGTCTAGAAATATTTAATCCATATACATCTAACAGAGAGGCAGTAGTTTCCAAAGCATGTTTATTGTAAGTACACATCTGTTGGTTACACATGACTAGCTAATCCTATCTTGGGATTGATTATGTTAAAATACTTGCACCATATGTCATTATCCTAGAATATTTGTACGGGCAAGTTCACTAAAATTTTCAGATGTTCTTTCTTAAAAAATAGAATAATTTTGTTTGTAGAGTTAAGAGCAATGCTGTTTTTAAAAATACATGTAAACTGTGCTGAAAATAGCATTTGTGGACTATACACTAATGTTCACATGCATAGTTATTCAATTAAAACTTGTTCAAAGTCACATCTAAGACACTATAACTGATTTTTACAAAATGTCACATGATAAGATTTAATAACAAAAGGGAAATGTTTCACAAATTAAAGGAAGAAATTTATTTCCAAGTGCTTCAACATATGTTAATTAAATTAGTTTCAGTAGGGTGACTTTATTTTCAACATCAAAGGACTTGCAACAGAAAAATGAAGGACTCTCCCACTCTCCCCACAAAAAGACAACTATAAAACACACGCATTTATCACTAGGAAAACATTTAGGACCACAATGTACTTTATTTTTATTTTTTTATTTCTTGGTATGATCTCATATATACTTGTAAACACATTTCCAAATATAACCTTGAGAAGAACTATTATTTTTCTTGACCTTGTTTTTAAGAGATAAGATTCTTAAATAATGTTACCGAAACTCTACTCTCAGGTTTTTTGGGTACATTTGTTTCATTTCTATCTGAGATAAAATATCCAAACCTATACAATCACAGTTCCGAATGAGTCTACAAAGGCACTCATCCACAATAACTTCTCCTCTAAAACTTCCGGAAGGCTACTGCAATCACAATTGTCCACAGTAGATAGCAGTTCTTCTACTATGTTCTTTCTCTTTGATTGAATTCCAGAGGACTCCCTGGGTTGCAAAGAACTCAGAAGTAGAACTCTGTCAAAAGGAATATTCTGTTAGGCAGTAGATACTTGAAGTAATTCTAGTCAGAGCTTGAGAGAGTTAGGTTTTCTTGTGTTCTTAAAAGTACCGATAGAATGCATTATTATTTGTATTTTCCACTGCTCCAAGTGTTGCGTGCCTTCCCACATTGTACAGGAATTCAGACGAATAATTCAATTGGGTGATTTTATAATGCTTGGCATACAGGCTGTGCTAAGCAGTGGGCAAGAATATCTTTAAATGTAAATGATGTAGCCTATGATGTGGTTTTTGCCTCTGGATTTTTCAGATAAAATATCCTGAATATTTCAGATAAAAAGAACTATACAACATGGGATGTTTTGATTGTAGCCATCCTAGTGGGTGAAAGGTGATATCTCATTGTGGTTTTGATTTATATTTTCTTAGTCACCGTTGATGTTAAATGTCTTTTGATGTGCTCATTGGCCATTTGGACTTTTTTTTTTTTTTTTTTTTTGAGGAATGTCTTTTCAAGTCCTTTGCTTTAAACAAGTTAAGTTTTTTAATCTTTTTGCTATTGAGTTGTATGAGTTCTTTAATTATTATGGATACCAAAGCTTTATCAGGTATGTGATTTCCAAATATTTTCTCCCCTTCTGTAGGTTGTCTTTTTCCTTTCTTGATAACATCTTTGGATGGCCATCAGCTTTTAATTTTAAAAAGTTCAATGTAACTACTTTTTTATTGCTTGTCCATTGGTATCAAATTTAAAAGTCAATCACCAAATCTGATATCAAAAACCTCTATGTTTTCTTCTAGAAGTTTTGTAATTTTACCTTCTATACTTAGGTCACCGATACATTCTGTTAGTTTTTGTGTATTGGAGGAGGCTGAAGGTCCAGCTCCACTCTTGTGTATTCTCTCCCCTGTTGAATAGTCTTGGAAACTTTGCGGCAAATCAATTTGCCATAGGTATTTGGATATATTTCTGAATTCTCAATTATATGCCTTCGGTCTATATTTTGATCCTTATGCCAATATACACTGTTTTGATTATTGTAGCTTTGCACAAAGTTTTAAAATCAGAAATCATGTCCTTCAATTTTATTTTTTTCAATATTAGTTTGACTATTTGGGACCACTTGTAACTCCATATGAATGAATGTTGCAAAAGAGACAATTGGTAGGCATCTGCTGACATTCACATAGAACATTTAAGGACAGGACCCTCATGTTTCTTCTTACCTGGATGACACCTTCATATTTTGAATTAAGAATTTGTTAATAATTTGGGCTATAGCTAGACTAAAAATGCTTTAAGAAAATTCTATTTGAAGGTACATTCCAAATAGTCTGCTTATTTTATTTTCAAATTATGCTTTTTTATTGTATTGTTAGCATGAAGGGGAGATTTGTTATATATATTGTAAAAGCTTAAAGACCTGCAAGTAAACATTGGGCTACAATTCTATCTAGTAAAGAATAAGTGTTACAACCATGTCTGAGCCAGAAACTAGCACACTGGCTCAGTCTGAGTGTCACAGCAAAATGCAGAAGTCTTCATGTGACTCCCTTGACTACGTATGAATTCCTTCCTCAACTACCAGGACTGCTGGACATATGAGGCAGAAAAGAACCAGACTAACTTCAAAATAGTCTTCAGTACATTGTCTTGATATACCCTTAACTTGGATTCACACCTTGAAATAGGGTGGTAAGACCATTTAAATTTCAAATATGGCACAAGGGCAAATGACTTTGTGCAAAGGTAAGATCAACAAAGAAGAAAATAGTCACATATAGAAAAAGATACTGCAGCTCAGATCAGATTCTTATCTGTAATAATTTTAAACTTGCTTTTGTTTAAGATTTTTATTAAAATACAGCTAACATACAATATTATATCAGTTGCAGGTATACACAGTTGCAAGTTGAATAGTTATTCAACATTTCTGTACTTAAAAGAGTGGTCACCATGGTAAGTCCAGCAACCACCAGGTACGTTCCATGCTATCACCATATTATTGACGATATTCCTGATGCTGTACATGACATCCCCATGACGTACTTGTTTTATTTATTTTTTTTCTTTCTTTTTGGTGTGTGGGTAGCTCCCTGGCTGGGAATTGAACCCAGGCCTCAGCGCTGACAGCGCCAACGCCGAAGCCTTAAGCCACTGCACCACCAGGGAACTCCCGTTTTATACCTGGAAGTTTGAACCTCTTATTCTCCTTCACCTTCCCCCCACTCTTTTTGAGTTTTTTCAATTACAGTAAAACAATTTCTTCAAGCAAAAAAAGAAATGTTTAGAAAATTTTTCCATAGTAGAGAAAAGAAAACTATTGTGAAAAAAGAAATCTAAAAACAAGAAAATGACACAATGGCTATATGTAGAGAACTTTGTAGGCCAAGTGGACATCAGGCAAATGCTAAAGAAACATGAATCAGAGGAAAACTTTATAAGTCAAAGTTGTCAGAAGAACACAAATAATAAATTCATGCAAGAATACATAAGATATGAATCAAGAAGTTCTAATCTGTATCAAATAGTAAAAAAAAAAACTTTACAGAGCAAGAGGAATCTACGAATTCCAGATTGAAAGGGAACAGTCAATATTAATAAAAGTATACTAATCAGAACATACAACATGGTGAATTTTTTCAATATCAAGTGTAAAGAGAAAAATCTTAGAAAACACATAATCAGAAAATACAGTGTCTCTTTTGTTTGCCACCGTGTTGCCAAAATAACACAGTGCCAGGCAATAGTATAGGTGTGCAATAAATAGAAACATCTGCGGAATGGATGAAGTTAAAATCTGGAGGGCATTCTGACCAAGACAAGCCACACGAAAATTCACATGCAAAGATTTGAGAATTATTTTGACTCTATAATCACGAAACCAGGGCATCACACTTCCAAGGTAGGATGATCCTCGGGACATTGGCGTACTAGCCAAAGGATTCTCCTGAGGAACAAAGTGTGAAAGTAAGAAACCTTCCTGAATAATGAATTGAAGGAGAACTTACAAGAAACGCCACATGAGGAGAAGAATCAAAGTGAAGACAAAGTAGCAAAGCCCGAGTGAAAGACGTCATGATGAAGCAAGCTAAGAGCTGAGTTAAGCACATTAATTCAAGTAAAATGGTTGTACAAGGGAGTACACGACAGGACAAAAGAAACAGTGAGCGAATGGGAAGTAAGTGCCTTTGTTAGCCTGAGTGTTAGAGTAAATTTTGGGGAAGGGGCCAGGTTGAGATGAAGGCATCACCCCTGGGCCTCTTCTCCTTGTCCATGGTGGTAACTCAACTTCGGAACGGGGACATACCCAACCCCCACTCTTCTCCCAGGTTACATCCTCTCTCCAGCCCCCTGGATCACTCACTCCATCTCAGGCCCCAACCGAGGAGAAGGGGCAAAGGAAGGGTGACGGGAAAGAATGACAGGCCAGGGACACAGCGTGGCTCTGATATCCTGGGTGACGCTCCAGGGCTCACGGGACAGAGGAAGAAACGACGGGAGGAAGGTGGAGCCCATGTTAGGGTGTGCTGATTCTGTGAGAACACTGTACATGATTGTTAACCAATTCGGGGTGTCTCATGCATGTTCCTGTCACACCCCACAGTAGTGCAGGAAGTTCATGCACAGGCAAGGAAGGCGGGTCTTCCCCAGACCACGGAGGTAACACAACAAGCGCAAATCGCAGCAAACAGAGCTTCCGGTCTGAGGAGAGAGAGGTCATGAGACTTCCTGCCTAATGACCTCTCTTTCCTCTCCCGCAGAAGTGACGAGGAGGGACCGGAAGTGACAAGGAAGGACCGGAACCAAAAGCACTACATACTCTCCGGAAGCAAGTCCCCGACGTGCCACAGGTTGGCAAGGGCGGCTGATCGGTGGGAATTGGTGACAAGAGCAGACTTGGGCTTTGAAGAGCAGTTTGCTATGTGTGCTGTAGATGAGTTTATCTGTGACGAGGCGGGGGAGGGGGACCTTAGAACAATCGCAGGTGACACTATATTTTAATACTCAGAGGAACAGAAAAACGGGGGCCCGAAGAGGAGAATAATTACAATCTCCCTGTCTATTGGCTTCAGGGATAAATACATACAAGTTCAATAGCTAAGGCCCCGTCAGAGAGTGCCTCTCTGAGAAACCTTCATTTTTGCGCTGTTGACTACTTACTGCTCAGATGAATCATCTAAGTGCCGATGAAGTCCGCACCTTCTAATCGGAAAAACGAGACCAAGATTAAAATGACATTTTGGAAAAAAGCTATTATGGTTTTGGTTAAGAGATCTTTGGATATCTGTTAAAATTAAAGAATGCATTACTATTGAAGCTTCTGACCATTCTGTCACTTTGAATCACATTTGGAGAGGTGAAAATATTTTAATATTTCTGCAGAGACCAAATACACTGCAGGTTGAGTGTGTTTAATGAATATTGACCAATGTCTCATTAAGTAGTTTTCAAGTTTATGATCTTCTGACCTCTTTGCACTATTAAAAATTATTAAAGACCCTAAGAACTTTTGTTTTTTTTATGGATTTTTATCTGTTATTGTTTACTGTAGAGGAAAAAGGAAACAGATATTTTTAAAGTATTTTTATAACAATGTTTATAAAGTTATTAGGTTACCATAACATTATATTTTTAAAGAAAAATAATCGTGTTTTCATTAAAAAATATATAAAATCAGAATGGTGGCACTGCTCTGAACTTCTACAATTCCTTTTTAATGCCTGGGTTTAGAGATGTCAGCTAAATTCACATGAGCTTCTCCACTCAATCACTGGCCATATGGTGGCTCAGTTGAAACATAAGAGGAAAATTTAGCCTAGCCCAGAAATAGATTGGAAAATGGAGAACTTTTTCATTAAACTTTTAATTTTGAGATCATTGTAGATTCACAGACACATGGCAAAAGTAATAGGAGAGATCCTGTGTGCCCTATACTTAGTTCCCCACAATGGGAGCATTTGCAAAAGTGGGGTGCAGTGTCACCACCAGGATAGTGACTTTCCTCAGTCAAGATCTGGATAGTCCCATGTCCACAAACATCCCTCCACGGCTTCTTAATAGCTGCCTCCACAATCCTCCCTAATCCTGTCTCCCCCTCTGTAATAGGTCATGTTCCACAGAATGTACCCTGCTGGGCTTGGCCCCTGAATCTATAAGGAATCATCCAGATTGTTGTGTGTGTCCGTCGTTTTTATTGGTGAGGATCAGTCAGGGTAAGAATGACCACAGTTTGCTTTGAAGGACATCTGGATTGGTTCCAGGGTTTGGCTGTCATGAATAAATTAGTGGACAGATTGTTGTGTCCACACAAGTGTTTATTTCCCTGAGATGAATGCGGCCTATGGTAGGTGTATGTTTAGATGGTTTTTTTGTTTGTTCCAGAAACTGCCACATGGTTTTTCAGAGTGATGGCACTATGTTACATCGCCAACAACAATCTGGGGATAACAGTTTCTGTCCACCCTCATCAGCATTTGCTGCTGTCATGATTGTTACGTTAGCTGTGCTGAGCAGTACGTAGGAGCACCTCATTGTGGCTTCATTTGCATTTCCCTAACGGCTAATGAGGCTGAACGTCATTTCTCTGCTTCTTTGCCATCACCATATCCTTACTATGGCAATGTCTGCTGATGTGTTTGGACTATTTCCTCACTGGATTGCTTTATCTTTTACTGTTGAGTTTAGAGTTTTCTTTATATATTCCAGATACTAGCTCTCTGTTGGATATGCAATTAACAAATATTTTTTCTTGTTCTATAACTTGTATTTTCATACTGCAACCATGGTCTTGGACAGAGCAAAAGTTTTTAATTTAGATGAAATCCAACTTTTCAATTTTCTTTTTATGAATCATGCTTTTATTTTATGTCTAAGAACTGGTATTTCGTACAAGACTTTCTCCTACAATTTTTTTTCTGAAAGTATCATAGTTTGCATTTTATACTCAAGTCTGTGATTCATTGGAGGTTAATTTTTGTCTAATAATTTTGTATAATAGTTTTTATGTAATTTTGTGTGAGATTTAGGTTAAGGTTTTTGTTTTTGGCTGTGGATGACCAAATACCCTAACTAATTTATCTCCATCGACTAGCTCTTGAACCTTTGTCACACTTAATTTGGAATGTTTCCTTGGGTTTGGTACTTGGTTTTTTATTCTGTTGCATTGATTTAAGTGTCTTTCCCTCTGCCATACCAAACCATCTTGAGGACTATAATACATCTTCAACTTGGGTGGACTGATTCCTCTCTTTTATTTTTTTTTTCAAAATTGTTTTAGCTAATCTCATTCTTTTGTCTTTCCATATAATTTTATACTTACAAAAATTATTTGAACAGGAATTGTGTTAAATCTGTATATCAGTTTTGGGGGAATTGACATGTTTACTACAAAAGTCCCCCAGGACATGATTATGGAGTGTGTCTGCATTTATTTATCTTCTTTGATTTCTATCGTCAGTGTTTCATAGTTCCTAGCATAGAACTCGAGTGCTAGTTTTGGTAGATTTACACCTATTCCATGCCTTGTGCTACCATAAATGGTGTATTAGGTTTGATCTCAGAGCTCACAGCTACTCTACAGAAATGCTTCGACCTGTGCACTCGATCTGTACTTCTGGGAGTTATTGTGTAGCTCACTCGGTGTCTTCCAAGTAGACAACAACGTCATCAGCAAAGAGGGACAGTTATAGTTCCCCCTTTCCAAACTGGGTGACAATGTCCTTGTCTTACGGCCCAGGCTGTGGCTCCACCCTGGACCTCAGGCGGCACAGTGGGGACCGTGAGGGGAACCTTGTCACTGCCTGGTCAGGATGAAAGTCTGTCCTCCTCAGTGAGCCTTTGTTGTCCGGATGACAGTGGGACCATCTGAGTGCTTGGCTGGAGTAGTGCTGTCGTTGTCCAAAAGCTGTGTCGGGGATGCAGCCCCTCCCTCTGTCCTTTGGCTACAGAGAGCAGGTGTTGTGGGGATTTTTCATCTGTGCCTGTTGGGGCCAACACCCGAAGTCAGAAAGGAAAAGCAGGGATTCGCCTTCTTGTCATTCCTTGGGTTCTGATCTCTGGCCAATCTCAACCTTCCAGAACATTCCTTAGGCTTGTTCCATGTAGAACCCAGGGTTTTCATGGGTACTTAGCAAGAAGGAGTAGAAAAAAACATCTCCATCTCCCCAGATGGGGAGTCTCAGAGTGAAGGACATTTTGAAGATACTTTCCTAAGAATACATGTATATTTAATTTTCTCATTACTTTGTCTCAACTATAAGGACAAATTAATCTACTTAGCAAATACCTTAGTGATGTTATTTTGTGTGAGTTCATGACAATGATAAATGTTCTCTATCATCAATACCTATTACAATATAATTTGAAACCAAAACATTTCAGTGAGACTAAAAATCCATGAAATGTATTTCCTACCTAAATATTATTTTTGGAAACTTATATACGGAAATGTTTGATAATTCAAATTTATCCAACAGATTCATATGTGACATTTACAGATAAAAGGCAGTTGGGTTTTAAAAACATACAATATTTTTGGTTTCTTGAGAGTTTGTGTAAATCAATAATAGGCTTCCAGATCAGTCTTGTAATCAATATAACAAGGTACATCCTGGTTCTTACCCTGCAATGCCATCAAAGGTCATATAAACCTGATGTTATCAAAAAGTGACAGAACTTTAAAAGAGAACTGCAATAGTTTCTAATGTGACAATCTGTTCACAACGTATCTTGTAATAAAACTGTGATTTGAGGGTGCAGGAAAAGATAAGGAAAGGCCTCCTGATGCAAAATGGCCTGTTAACATCAGTGAACAAAAGATCAATAATGAACCAAATTCCCGGAAGAATTGATACAAGCAGAGACGCAGTACCTTTATTATGTGTGATTGCAATTTGCATTAATTCTGACATGTCTCCTTCTGAGAGGAGCTTTAGTTTTATTCTGAAGTGAACAAATTAAGTGTCTATCATTATCCCCAATCTTTGAATTCTACGTTTTCTTTTTTATTTCTTACCCACATTTCAAAGGGCAAGCACACCCGCTTCCAAGGTTCTCTCCTTGGCCAGCTTTGTCCCAAGGAAAGAAGGATGATAGAGTAATCAATAGAAGCCATTGTCCCCAGGTTGTAATTATAAAAGGGTCTGTATTTATGTTCACATAAAGAGGGAAGCCCTCAAAACGTGTCCTGCAGAAACATTAAAAATAGAGAAGGTTGGGACAGGGCCCCATGGCTGCGAAGAAAAAGACAAAGAGAGGAAGAGAACAGAAGTGAAAAGACTTAAAGGCACAGGAGGGGGTGTTCACACACACAATCCTGAGAGCAACATGGGAGCGAGCCCCAGAAGGAGACCAGGGGCAGAGTGGTGTCTTCACGGACACCCTGGAGTGCCAGGCGTGCAGCAAAACGTCCCCTTCCAAGGACCTTTCTCCCTGGAATTTCATTGAGAGGGGTTGTTGAAATTACAGTTCTCCCTCACACTTCCTGGGAGAACCAACTTCTCCTGGCCCGGCACCGCTGAGGACCCCTGTGCACTTCCTGCTCAGGTCCCCATGCCTGGGGAGAGGCAAGGCTGCTGACCCTGAGGGGCCGTGGGCTACGTTCAATAGAATTCAGGTGGTTCATGAACCTCGTGGGAAACGTGACACTTATTTACACAAATGTCAGAAGAGCTGATTAGGAAAACTGACCTTTCCCTAAGGAATCCCCCATGCCACCCCGGCCCCCAGAGCCCCAGCTCCACCACAGTCCACAAATGTCTGCCATCGCTTATGCCCCACCCTACTAAACTTTACCCGTTACCTACACATCTCCACCTAACCCTGAACAAACCCTATCATAAAAATTACAATATGTTGTCTATAAAACATGAGTGCGCGCGCACACACACACACACACATACACACACACGCGTGCGCGCGAACACGTGCATGCACAGCCCATCTGCGCAGTAGCCCCCCCTTATTCACGGGGGATACATTCCATGACCCACAGAGGGTGTCTGGAACTGTGGATAGTACTGAACACCACATACACTACGCTTTCTCCTACAGGTCCACACCTTTTCCCTTAAAGGACAAACTTCATGGTTCCTCCTTGGCCTGTCCCAGTTGCCACCATCTTGTGCTTCAGGGCCAGACTGAGTATGATAAGGGCGACCTGAACATTAGCACTGTAACACTGTGACAGTCGATCTACTAACTGCGACAGTTGTAGGTGGTCACACATGCAGTGTGAAGGGGCTGGACAAAGGGGTGATCTGTGACCCAGTCAGGACAGAGCAGGACAGCACGAGATTTCTATCCAGCTCCTCAGAATGGCACACAGTTTAAAACATACAAATCATTTATTTCTGGAATTTTCCATTGGGTATTTTTGGACAGCTGTTTGTTGACCACAGGTTGGCCGCAGATCCCTGAACCAGCAGAAAGCGAAACCACAGGTAAGGGGGGACTACTGTATTCCTGTGTCACATTCCAAGTTCCTGGAGGGCAGCAACGTGCCCCATTAATAGTGATCGCTACTGCCTGTCCCTGGTTGGGGCTCATTTGGTTCGAGTTGCAAGAAAGTCAGAGTGATAATGAGGTGGAAGCCTTGTTTAACAACAACGTTTGCTTGTTTGTCTAAAAACTATAAAACCTTCCTGCTCTGGTCAATCGTTTTAGATCTTTGCAGAGCTCTTGCGCAGACATGGATAATTGAGACTGTTTTCCTCCTGTCAATGTCTTCTTATTACAGGAGGGTCTCGGCCGAAAATCTAGAAGAGTAGAGGGAAAATTATTTCCTCTCACCGACAACCCCAGTGCCTACCTGGACTCCCTGTTGCTCTAGATAGAAGGTTGGGGACAGAGGGAAAATGCCCCGCTCACGCACACCCCCAGCTCATCCCTGAAGGGCAGCCCTGTGGGTCTCCAGCCTGGCCCCCCTCCTTCCCGCCTCACACTGAACCCCCAGCTTCCAGTCTCCGGCCACAATGAGCGATGAAACTGCCATGGCTGACTCCCTCTCTAGGATCTAGCCTGAGCCCGACCACGTAGCTGTTCTCTCCCAGGTGCCCACAGGCTCGAAAATTCCCGGGCTGCTTCAGTGCACAAGTCCGTTTCTCCCGAGCCCCTGCTGTGTCCCTGGGCACGGGCTTCCCTGGGATGTGGGGAGCTGAATCGTGATGCTGAAGGCTGAATTCAGGGCCTGGGGTGCCCCTGACGCAGGAAGGGCATAGCTGTCTGGTTTTAAGAATATTCGGGCCAGAGGGCTGCCATAGGGAGGCCTGCATCCTGCCCAGTTCCAGTTCCAGAAGTTTATTTATGAGAGGCCAGCACCCCAGTGGATTGTACTTTTGCTTCCACCGCCCCCGGTCCTGTCATTGGTGGAAATCCTGTCCAGGTTCCAGAAATAAGTGCACCATAACCTTTCCATTCTTCGTAATTGTGACTGCAGCTTTTTTCTGTCCCTTCACCAGGGGAAAAACATGTCAAAAACCACCGCTAACCACATTCATTATATCCCAAAAAGTCTAAATCATTTTGTCTGTGTGTCGGGGGCAAAAAAAACTTTCATTTTGGCTGGGAGAGGGGTGAACTATGACATCATATGCTTAATATGGCGTAATTTTTAAAGATATAGCAGAAAAATGACTCACTTCATGTCATTACTTTTGCCATGTCACAGAGAGTTGGGCAGAGTGCTGTGTGAGGTGGGTAAGGCTGCCAGAACAAGGTAGCACAGGCACGACGGCTTAAATGACAGAAACGAGTCCGCTCACCGTTGTGGAGGTGAGAGGTCCCAGATCGTCAGCATGGTGGGTTTTCCCTGAAGCCACTCTCCTTGGCTGGTAGGTGGCCATCTCCCTGTGTCTACACGTGGGCTTTGTTCTGTGAACGTCTGTGTTCTAATGTGCTCTTCTTATTAGGACATCAGTTACACTGAATTTGAGTTGACCCTAATGACCTCAGTTTAACTTTATTAAAAGACTTTATTTCCAAATATGGTTTCATATTTGCAAGTACGGAACTGGGAGTTAAGGCTTGAATATACAAATTTGGAGGGGACACAGTTCAGCCCATAAGTGACATTAAGAGCCATTCAGGGTGAGTTTTACAAAATTGATTAATGCAATAATATTGCATTTTATTGTAAAGATCATTATCTGCCTTAAATAGCTACTGATTTAGTTTATGTGTAAACTAGTATATCAGATGCAGTTTTATTGATCCATATAATATTTAAGTTATGCATTCCAGTTCATATCAAGAGCATGACCAAGTCAAAATAAAAAGAATTGGTACCAGAAAAAAATGTTTTTCCAATGGGTTTCATTGAAGTGGTTTTAAAACTTAGCACTCAGGCTAATCAAAAGGATGGTTGCTGTGCTCAGACCCCAATCCCCTGGCTGCTCAAAGCGTCGGGCGGATGAAACGCCTTCAAGGAAACGTTTGTGATTACTGTGCTGGACTGCATGTTCAGGGAGTGCAACGGATCGGTAAGTCGTGAGGTTCCCATCACAGTCACTCTTCCATAATTATCAGCGTTCAAATAGTCCCTCGCCAATTATATACTAGAGCATTTTTAAAAGCTTTGCAAGCAGTAATAAGAAATAAATGCTTTTATTTCTTAATATTAAAAGAAAACCCTCAGAAAGAAAGTTAAATATGCAAAGTAAAATGTGACTTCTACAGCAACTCTCTTTATCATCAGAGCTTATAAAAACAAACGTTATTTGCTCTTTTAGAAGGAACGAGAAAAGCTGAGACGATTTTTGCAATTTGAAAATGAACCATGCCCTTTACAATCAAATAACACAGTTTCTGTGATTTTGAACTCTAAATTCTTCAATAGTTATAAGATAAATTTTGTATGCCTAACATTTCATATTTATTACAATCGGTTATTTTAATATTAAACTACAAATCTGTGCCTTCTTACTTTTAATGGTTTGAAACGATCGAATACTTTAGGCAGTGGTGACACAAATTTAAGTATTTGTGTACGTAAACATATTTCCAGCTCTGGTATAATCTTATGGGACCAGCATCATACAAGGGGGGCCCAAAACCCCGGAATGATTTCTGGAGGGCAGGCCCCTTGTAGCACAGGCTTCCCCTGCTGGGGAGTGTTCTAGGAGCCCGTCTGCATCCGTGGACCAGCTGGCATCAATGAGCACTTTTTTGAAGAGTCTTTTAACGCATTTGCCCGTTTCATGATGAGTGATTCACACAAAAATGGGCGGCATGACAACGCACCTGCCCACGCCGCCCAGCGCTCAGCCAGGTTTCACCCAAAATGGAATGCCTCTGCCCCGCCCCGCCCGGTCACCCGACCCTGAGTAACTTCTTTTTGTTTGTTTGTGTCCCGGGATGAAAGAAGAAGTCCTCAAGGAGAAGGGTTTGCCCATGTGGGAGAGGTGAAACAATCACTAACAGGCACCCAAATCGACAAGTTCGAAAACTGTTCTGAGCCGCAGACAAAGCGTGTCGACAGGTGGATCGCATCCGACCGAGAGCACTTTGAAGGTGACCGAAGGTTAACGTGTCAGGATGAAGACACAGTTTTTTATAAATACATCCCGCTGTTTTGGGGTCTCCCCTCGTGTGTGCGGTTCGTCTTCCCTGGAATGTGTGTCGTCATCGGCACATGACTGAACTGTGGACTTCCCACCATCCCAGGGAGGTCCGACCTGACGTGTCGGACTGCAAAGCCAGGAGAATCCTGTTGGGTGGTGGTTACTTCACTCTACCTAAAGTTGGATTAGTTCGTAGGGCGCTCACTCACTGAAATTTCTGCTTCTTTCCTTGTTTCTCTGCTGTTCTCTTTAACACTTTTTGTTGTTGTTACTGCTCGTTCTCTTTTTTCTTTAAACTGTAAGCTCGTTACTGGCATGTGGTCTCCTTGGTGGTGTGGTAATAAATGCTTTACTGACCTCTGCTTTATAATGAGAGACAAAATCGCAGAAATCTGAGTTCTTGTAATGATTTCTTGTCTCAGATGTCAAAAACATAGGCAGGCCTGAATATAAAAGAGCTAATTTAGTTAATCCAATTAACTTCCTAATGCAAATACAATATGTCATTAACGCTGTCTTCTCCTATTTGTTTAATAGATTATTTAATCCATTTACTGTAACAAAAGACAAGTTCAGATGTGGAAGGATTTTATTGATAATGTGGAGCAGAAAAGAAATAACACAATTCTTCTATGACAAAGCTAAGGCATGAAACAAATTTGATGCATTTCATAACCCTTAACTTGATTTAATGTTAATTTTTACAAATTCATATAAATTGTTTGGAATGCTGTCTCTGTACATATGACGCCTCCACCATGGGAATAATCTGTGGGCAAGCCAGTCAAACACTTCTGCTCATATAAAATTCTGCTGGTGTTTCGGCGTTACCGTTTTTTCTTTCTGATTTGTTTCTAAATTACCTGATAATCTTCTGAGGTATCTGAAGACCCACTGAAATAGTAAAAGATAGAACCTATATTCAAAGTTTATGTGCAAATAATAGAGAAGGCCCAGGACAGAGAAAACTTGTCTTAAAATTTTGGAGCTAAGGAAGAGATATTTTTTTCAATTCTGTTTTATGGGGGAAAGAATACAGGTTGTATGTTTTTCTGGACCCATATAGACCAAATGTTTCATTTCACCCTCTCACTTTAATCATCCAATGATTTAAATACAACCATTGGATAAGGCATATGTCTGGCTTTTTTTAAATTATTTTCTCAGATAAAAATTTATTCTCTTTAAAAAATTATACATATCTTACTTTTGCTCTCACTTAAATCTTATTTCTACTTAGCACTTTCTCCTTGCCTCTATCTACTCTTGCTAGACTACAATTTAAAGTTAATTTTTGTGTTTTGTATGTTATTTTCCTCATGGGCAACCTTCATATTTTAGGAACAGTTACCAATCTATATTTTTCTAACACTGTCAAGAATTACTCAGTGACTGTGAGGCAGGGAAGCACGGTGTGCAGCGTGCTGAAATCCTGAGATGCCGGGGCTACACCATTGCTGGTGTGGGGGTCAGTGGTGTCTGTACACTACGCCGCCTCTGCTGTACTTGCTCTGAGGAAAAAGCTGAAAGGTGAACAGACCGCACAATACTTGCAGGACAACTGTGGAAGCACACTACTACACTCCCCCACCATCCATGTTTTAGTTCTCTCTGATAAGCTTTTGCTTCCTTCGGCCCTCACTGTGTCCCCCAGTGCTAACGAATGGGACTTCGTACAGGGCCCTGAGCCCACACGCTCCCCTAATTGGCAGCTGATTGTAAGAGGAACTCACGGCAGACAGGAAAGAAGAAAGCCAGCGCGCTTGGTTCTGGTGCGTGACACACAACTTTAAATAATGAAAGCGTGATCGACAGAAACAATTTAACAGACTTAGACACGTCTGCTGAGATCCAGACTGCCATCTTGTTTCCGCCTGTAGTACCCACAAAACACTTGTCCTTGAACTTCCTCTGGAACACCAGAATTATTTGCCCCCAGTGAGTCATCATGAGGGATATGTAAATTTGTAAATTGATGTTTATCCATCTATTTCTCTTTCGTAGTTAAAAGAATCTTATCTTTTCTTCTCTCCTTTCATGCCAAAAGAGAACTACGTTGATGCTGTTTTAAGATAATAGGGTAGGTGTGATTATTGTCACATCATCTGTGACACACAAAGAATGAGCAGCTTCACACATGTCTGTTCTTTTGGGACTTTGTGTGGATCGGAAACAAGATTAAAGTATCTGTGAGGTTAGCAGCTTTTTGCTGACCTTTGATTCTTAGGAAGAAGGCATCTGGACTGCGTCACTGTACCCATGCCATGGGACAAGCGGACAGGCAAGCCCGACACACACGTGCGCTCATTTAAGACATGGCTGGGATTCTGGTGGTGTCTTCTTTTCGTTACCATTTGTTTCTAAATTGCATGATAATCTTTTGCAGGAACGGACAGCCCACTGCAATGCTAACTGAAGGCCCGGTGCAAATTTTTTGCGTAAATAACAGAGAATGCCCAGGACAGGTGCATTTAAGAATTGTACATATTTAGTCTGGTTCACAAGTTTTGTTCCTCTGCTATGGCATCTTCTAAATCCCATTTTAAGGGAGAAAATTTAAGTCCACTGAGAATGAGAGGAAACCAGCAAGGTTTCCAGATGCCTAGGACACCTGGATGTTAGGGAGGAGCCTCACCCCTTACCCACCCAGGTCTCTGTTTCTATGCGGGCATCTAAGGCAAAGGCCTGGATGTGCAGTGAAAAACGTGTATTTTCTGGTTTTTGTCTTGGGGATGTGGGATTTCTTCCTGGGTTTGAAATGAATAAAATTTAGGCATTCTTGACTGGTAAATACTTTCTTAATATCAGTCCTAAGCTTTCACACCCAAAAAAAGAACCCTATAAGCCAATTTACTGTGATTTCCTTGGCTATTTAGTGTATAATCTCCAACACACTGTCACTCAGGATTTACAAAATGCTCAGTTATGATGTCCTTTCCAAAGAGAAATTTTTGAAAGAAAATTTATGCTATTCCAAACCTTCCTTTTTTACATATTTGTTTTTGAAAGAGAAAATCTAGTCTATTCTAAAATCTACTTTTTTACATATTTGTTTTTGGAGACCAGAAGCAAGAGAATAGTTTAAACAATTTGCATTGACCCTCTGCATAATTAATTTATGGAAATGAATTCTGATTTGTTGCCAGTACCCTACATTCAGGATTTTAAAAGGAAACCACCTGATTAAAAAATGATTCTATAAATAGTGTTTATACTAATTATAAATTACTTTACATATTACAGTTATAAATTATTGATCTTCCGCTTTAGAAGGATTGTGATCTAAAGAATTTTTATTAAATAACAATCACCATTAATGTTGCCATTTGCCATTGCTTGATAAGTTTAGAACCAAATTAAGTAACTCCTACCACTCAGTTAGTCTGCAGACCATTGTGTTAACTCATCTGCACCTCATTTAGGCCTTACTTCGAACTCACAATGCCTTGTCATTTTTAGTTTCAGCAGAAGTGAAGAAATGACCAATTTCTTGATAAAATTATGTTATTGCATCTAAGTGTGTGTATCAATTTTCTTAAAAATGTTCATGTACTTTAACTCAATAATTTAATGTCTGAGAATATACCTAGGGGTATAATCAAATATACAGATGATGATTAATGAGCCACAATATATTATATGTTAATTAAAGAAGTTAAAATTATAAAATAACAGTTCAATCCAATAACAAGAAAACTGTTAATTAAATTTTGAGCTAACAATATATAACATGATACCATAATGCAGTAAAGAGAAGGAAAGTTCCTATGCTATAATGTTGAATGACCAAAGAACAGAGATATAAAATTATAATGCACTGTGGTATCAATATTCTAAGAACCATGTGTGTTTTAAAGGAAAGACAAAGTGAAAATTCCTGTACTAAACCATTCTCGGAGAGTCTCTGAGTAGAGAGGTTTTGTATGATATTGTTGGCTTATTATATTTTTCAGTTTCTCAATTTTATAAAATAAATGTGTATTATCATTTTTAAATGGGGAAAAAATGAGTCTACAAATGGTTATTTTGTAGGGTCAAAAAAAAATCATGTGGAATATCTAGAATAAAGTCGGGTTTGTTTTGTTTTCCTCCCAATTGTTCTTCCAGTCCGCGAAGACCAAAAGAGTTTAAAACATTGTTAATTGTCCCCTGCATTGAATTACATTGTTACAGAAGAGGCAGATAATTTATTTATGCATTTTGAGTGTATTTTACAAAATGCTCACTGGCTAAAACATTTTCTGGGAGCTGTACAAAAATTCGAAACATAAAAATCAATCATAATTAGGAAAATTACCAAAAAGGAAAGACCTAGGCTTCCAGCAGTAGCGCTCGGCCCACTGACCAGGGAGGCAAAGGAAGTGAAAATGCTTTGGTTTGGGGTGGGAAATGAAGAACGGATCCGTGTGATTTTAGTGAAATAAGTACATAAATAAGGACAGCAAGCGTCAGCGTCTCCTCGCTGTGTACCTGACCTCCCCACGCTGCGTCCTGCCTGTGAGAGGATTTACTCTGAACGTTAGCAGAATGCAGCGTTGCCCTCGGCCGCGGGCTGCATCCTACCTGCTGAGGCCGTGCCCCCTCTAGGTCGCTGGTACTAGTTCAGGTCCCCGAACCTGGAAAACCTCTCAGCGTGGAGGACGCGGCCCGAAAGCGTGTGTGGAGACCCAAGTGGCCTGATGAGCCGCACTCCACACCACAGCAAACCAACCAACCAAAGCACCGACAGGCTGCCCACGAAAACAAGTGAGCACGATCCACGCGTGCAAATTCAAAACCACTTTGATAATGAAGTTTTCTTTCAACTTTCTCTTTCCAAGTGCTTATAAAGAAATAATCGAAGGGGAAATACAAGAAAAGCACAAAGCCTCCTCGAAGCCACATGGCAGTGGTGTGCGCGGGCGCGGGGAGGGCGCGAGGCCTGTCTGTACAGCCCGCACATGTCTTCAAAAGCAGTTTAGAAAGAAAGCAGTTGCCTTTCACTCAGGTTTTTAAAATTTTATCATACGAAGGATGCTAATACAATCTCTAAATAAAAGATACAGATCTTTAGCGTGACACAAAATTCATTTAAGGTATTTTATACGTAAAAATACTTTTATTTTATATATACTTACATTTTTGTGTAGTTATATTTTAAATGTACAAAGAATTATATTCTGTAGTTATATATGTAGGTATATAGGCACACACATATTCGTATTCAGAAATATATAATCATCTAGCTATATATCAAAAAAATTCTTAGTTAAAATGTTATAAGCAGTAGAGTTTAATAATTAGAAATAAAAAGAAAAGCAAATAAAACCTCAGGGTCACCAGGGGTAAGGGGGAGGGACAGTAGAGGAGGGTAAGGGGGAGGGGGAGGCAGAGGAGGGTAAAGGGGGTCAAATACACGGCGATGGAAGGAGAGCTGACTCTGGGTGGGGACACACAGATGATGCATTATAGAAATGCGCATTTGAAACCTATATCATTTTACTACCCAGTGTCACCCCAATAAATTTAATAAAAATAAAGGGTCTCTCCCACAAAAAGTTGACATTTCCTTGCTAAAAGATCTTTTTTGATTTTCTCTAAATCTTGACAAGACAATCTAGCACTAACAGCTAAGTGTTCTGACAGTTTGTTGGTAACGTTAGACAGACTCAGACATACTTTAGAACATCAGCTGAGCCTGCAGTGAGCCTGACTCACCTGTCTCCCCTGAGCGATAATAGCTATTGGAACAAAAGGCAAAGGAAGCCTGGAGACAGCTATGGAGGTAGCTGCCGTAATCCACTAAATTATTTTAAGATAAAACCGCAGGAAATGTCTCAGGCCACAGATTACTCACATGCAATCTCCCCTGTCTTGTTTTCATCAGAACGTTATCGATTTTGAACCTGCGTGTTAACAACACAGTGGTCACTAACTCTTGCTTTTATTTTGAACCATTTAGTAAGTTGGGAAGCAGGAACTGGAAGGAAGCACTGGTGGTTGACAAATTAATACACACTAAAATGCATAAATTAGGAAACTACCATTTAAATTGTTCATTTAAGTAATTTTTGTCATTTTATAAGTATTTAATGTACAAAGAGATAACAAAGCGTTAGGTCAAATCTGCATCACGCTGGCCATGAAGCTTGTCCGGTAACTCAGGTGCACCCCCTTTTTCTAAGAAATGGAACTGCCATGGGTTTCTAGTCTGTAAAACTCTAAGACCCTGTCATTTAGTCACAGGTGCAGGAGCAAGCTCTCATTCCCTTGTGCCATCCTAACGCGCCCTGAAGCGCACACAGAGAGCCAAACGATGCTTGGGACAGTTCACTCACTGCCCATCCTCAGGACACCTCCTTTACGGCTCTGTATCTCCAAAATCGTGTTAGAGATTGTCTTCAGGGCAAGAATAATAAAAAAGGAATGAAGGTCCAGGAGTTGCAGATACTTCACATATAAATATGCTGTTTATAAGCAACACGTTTTTGTGCACCGGAATTTCCAGGGAGGTAATGGTTTGTGATGCGATATACATTGAAGCAAAAGGACCCAAACGTTTCGAGGGACAAAACAGTCCAAACTGTTCTGCTTCAGGCAACACTGTTTCTGAAAATCAGTTTCCAGGCAAACATCTATTTTGGCTCAATGCTGAATAATGGTATTTCCAGTGCTGATAGCCACCGGGTTCTCTGCGGTATCGGAGGAAGAGAGACTGGGGCAGGATTCTGCTGCTCTCCCATGAGATGTATGAGAATGTGCGTGTCTGCTGGGACTGCTGGGACCCAAATCCCTGGAAATCATCCACCATACCAAGAAAGATAAATGCTTTCTAAAAGCAAAGAGTTTCAATACTTGGAATGCCATGTGGAGGAAATACAAAGGAAGTGTTTATCTTTGGCAATAAGACAAAATTAATCTACTGATTTTAAATTTAAACTCCTCTGCAAACCAAATTCTATAGGTGAAAAAAACCTTACTTTCCCTTGACCTTAAAAAAAATAAAAATTGTATCTGATTTTCACAATATAAATGACTAAGAAGTCATAATGATATAGGAATGACTTTGTTGAATAACTATATAAACAACCTTTTTCAAACAATTTCTAGTTTTTCTTGTTTTTTTCTCCTTATTTGACTTACTAATAACTTTTTTTGGCTCTGACACCAAAAGCACTGGCAACTTAGATAAAAACAAACAAATAGGACTACATCAAACTAAAAAGCTTCTGCATAGCAAAAGAAACCATCAACAAAATAAAATGGCCAAGTATGGAATGGGAGAAAATATTTGCAAATAATATACCCATTCAAGAGTTAATAACCAAAATATATTAATAACTCATACAACTCAATAGCAATAAACTGAAGACACCAATTTAAAAATGAGCCAAGGACCTGAAAAGTCATTTTTTTCCAAAGAAGACACCCATGTGACCAACAGGTGCACGAGAAGGTGCTCATCGTCACTAATCATCAGGGAAATGCAAACCACAAAGGGATATCGCCTCATGCCTACGAGGACAGCTGTTATAAAAAAGGCAAGATATAACAAATGTTGGTGAAGATGGGGATTACAGGGAACCCTGGCACACTACTGGGGGGCTGCAAATCGGAGTAGTCACTATGGAAACAGTATGGAGGGTCCTCAAGAAATTAAAACTATTCTGAAGACAACAAAATTTAAAATTGAACACATGTTCAAGCCAATGTGTGCCGGGGAGCAGAGGAGTGGGACATGACAGATGAAGGAGTTCCTCAACCATCTGCAGGTAGACTGACAGCAAAAGAAAATAGACAGAGCCAACCCAGCCACTCCTGTGGATTCTTCGGGGAATGGAATGGTATGAACCTGAACACATCACATCCAAAATTTAATTCAAAGTGACCCTAACTTTGTAGTGAACATGATCTTATTTGAAGGAAGCATTTTAAACCTAGGCCTTAAAAAATTTATATGGGTAAAATTAAAGCATTGTGATCTCAAAATCAGGAATTAAAGAACACAGAAGAAAATAAAGCAACATGAATAAGACAGAAGAATCAATACCCTCCAGAAGTGAATTTACAAAGGTCTTTGAATGCTCAGTTAGAGAACATATAATAAGATGCCTTAATAGAGTTTTAAAACTAAAATAGGTTTTGACAAAAAATGGAAAGGCAAACTGGGAAGTGAGCCTAACAGAATGTCTAGAAATACAATAAATGATTAAATAGCATGTGAAATGAAACTAGAGCGTCTTATTGGATTAGAAGATAGACTTGAAGAAACCAGTCCAAAGACAGAGAAATAAAAATATGAACCAGAGGTTAAAAGATATGGGGGAAAATGACGAGGTCAAAGATACTTCTGATAAGATTCAAAAGGAGATCATGAAGACAGTAGACCAGAGTATAGGGATAATATTGTAAGAGATAGGGTGAGAATCTTCTAGAATTAACATACATTACCCATTCTTACATTCAGGAAGACTAATGAACCATGAACTAGACATGTAGAAAGAACAGAGTAAAATTATAGACCCTGAAAGGAAAAGAAAACAACACAAAACAGCCACGAGAATGGAAATATTCCCTGCCAGAGAATGGCAATTAGACCAACAAATCAAGGGAAATCAGAGACAGGGAAATCGCATTTTCCAAATTCTTGGAGCACAGAGCTGCCAGTTAACGCTTGTTCAGTGAGATACCCTAGAAATGTTCTGCACAAACGCATCAGGAGACGTGCCCGAGAATGTTTATTGCAGTGTGCAATTTGCACGATACTGTAGCATTTCAAATGCTCAAAGATAACACCAGGGACTCAAGACTTTGACAATGGCTGACTCCTTGGCAGAAGATAAAATGATGTCACTGTTGGAGAAAATGAGAGACGCCCTTGAAATAGAGTTTAAAAGACAGATTCTTAGTAAAACTGAGGCTGGTTCCAGAGGATACCCTAGAAAGGAGGACTTCACCCAGAATCTTTACTACTGCGATAGCTGTCAAACCGAGAGTTGTGGTGATTTTGTTACAGAAAGGAGCATTTTTTATCATATCTGTGTGGTAAGACTTGGACATCGTTCTGGGATCCTCAAACTTGGTCTTTGTGACAGGATTCCTTTATGCCAAATTTGTAGTTAAATTGATATAACTAGAAATTTGTAAACCTGTAAATAGAAATTCCATTCGTCTTATGTCAAGTGTCCATGCGGGTAATATTGACTCACTGTTATCATGTCACTTCTGACTTCCTAGACCACCAGCCCATGAACTTAGACAGTAGCCTCATAATAGTTCTTTTATTTCCAAGCTTGCTTTTGGACAAGTGATCGATCCTCTATATGAGGTCTTCCCTGACCTCCCAACTTAATTCACTTCTCCTGTTTTACTCTTTTATAGCACCCTGCACGTTTGCCTTATAATAACAAAATATTCTTAATTTCTTTCTTGCGTCCCATGTACCATTACTGCTATTCCTTTCCCCTCTGCACAGACTATATCATCAAATACATTGATGTTGCTTTTATTTTGAATAGCCCATTATCTGATAGCTCAATGAAGAGTAAGAATGACAAAAGTGTTTATTTCACACTTATTTATTTCTTCTCTACTGCTCTACCCTTAGGTAGATTCAAGTTTCTGACCTATCTCATTTTCCTTTTCTCTGAAGACTTTTAACATTTTTTCGAAGTCAAGTCTACAAGCAACAAATAGTTTTTCTGAGAAAGTTTTTATTTTCTCCTCACATTTGAAGGATAATTTTGCAGAATATAGAATTCTAGGCTGTTGTGGTTTTGTTGTTGTTGTTGTTGTTTTGTCTAAACATCTTCAATATTTCACTTCACTCTTTTCTTATTTGCCTTGTTTCTGAGAAGTCAGTTGTAATTCTTATCTTTGCTCCTTTAAGACCTTTCCCTCCCTCTGGTTCCTTTCAAAAAATGTTCTCTTTACCTAGGATTTCCTGTAGTTTAAATATAATATGCCTAGGTGTGGTGTTCATTGTTTGTTCGTTTGTTGTTTTAGCACTATCCTGTTTGGTGTTCTCCGAGCTTTGTAGATCTGTGGTTTGGTGTCTGACGTTCATTTGGGGAAATTCTCAGTTCACTGTTTTTTAAAGATTTCTTCTCTTCTTGCCTCTCTTCTCCTTCCGGTATTCCTATTATGCTTACATGATGCCTATTGCAGTGCTCTTACAAGTCTTAGATAGTACATTGCATTTTTTTAGTCTTTTTTCTTCCAGCTGCTCAGAGTTGGCCCATTCTCCTGACGTATCTTCCAGCTCAAAGATTCTTCCCTCATCCACATACAGTCTAGTAATGAGCCCATCTGAAACTTTTTTCAATTCTGTCAATACTTCTAATAGCATTCCTTTAGGCTGCTTCTTAGAATTTCTCTCTCTCTGCATTGCCCATCAATTCTTCCATGGTATCTATTTTATCCATAAGGGCCCTAAGCCTAGTAATCATAGTTGATTTATGTTACCAGTCTTGTAACTCCAACACACGTGCCCTAGCTGAGTTGGATTCTGATGCCTGCTCTGTCTCTTCAGACTGTACCTTTGGCCTTTTAGTGTGCCTGTAATTTTCTGTTGAGAGCCAGACAGGTTTCACCTGAGGCTCTTTCCTGTGGAGTTTTCTCCTCATGGGTTTCTACTCCTATTAAGTGGTGATTTTCTGTATCTGCCTGCCTGTCTCTAATTTGGGAGTGCTGTGTTTGTCTCGTGGCCTCACTGATTTGATACATCTGAGGAGAGATGTTTATTTTCAGCTCATTTAGCTTTCTGTTGTTAAGGTGGAGTGACAACTTCCAAGCTTATCACATACTAGACCAAAAAAGCCAGAACCACATTTTCTTTGAAATACACAGCTTATAAATAGTTCTTTTTATAACCTTTTTTCTTTCATATTTCCTGCAAATCTCACAAAGACAAATTGTGATTCTAATAGCCAGTAACTTATCTTTAGTACCATCTCAGCTCCTGGTGCATAGTAGGAGATCCCAGTATTTCAGATGTAATGAAAAAGAAATTGTATCTTAGATATAGTGAGACACTTCAGCAGATAATATGCTACTACTTTTTTGGTCATTATTTCTGCTTGAAAATTCTCTACTGAGCTGCAGCTTTTAAAATACTAGTAACTGAAACTAAGTAGGTTTTATTTGTGCCTAGATACGCTTTCATTACTGGGTTATACTCATGTGAATAATATAGTGAAGTGGTTTTTGAAATGCACATGCAGATCCTGCTCTCTGGTAGATGGTGTTTACTTGTAACAGCAGCAGGCAATGTGTTGTGATCATTGCCTCAGGGCTTACAGTGGGTTTGACTTCTATTAGCATTAATGAGAATCACTCAGCTGCCTCTGTGCTTAAAGTACCAGCATCCTGTCCCTAGGCTATGTCCCCTTTGGGTTTGTATAGCTAATATATGTCATTAGACCATAATGGTAAACATAACTACTTGGAAATTACATTTCACCTCTTCTGCCTGCAGATCTCAAATCAAATTGCAAACAATTAATTGTGCTTATCACACTTCTGCAAGGTAATTTGGTAAAGCAATAGATGAAGATAGCCCACACCATTTCTGAAGCGCAATTTTGGCTGAGGTAAGTGTCAAGCATTACAGTAGCAATTCTTACCAATCCTTAATGTACAGTGGTAGGAACAGTAAATATGATCTCCAGTATAATTTGATAAATAAATTGGCAGATATATTTACCTCTTAAGCATTCTGCCAAGACACAGGGCTTAATAACTGCACAGTAATTTGAAGTATTCGAATTATAGTTTGGATTCTATTTTCATGACCTGTCATCTGCAGATATACTTTTCCTAAATAAGTTATGAAATAATATTTATAGAGTATTAAAATATCATCTCCTTGTGTCTTCTGGCTCTGGCGAGGGCTGGTAGGACCCAAACAATCCGGGAAAGGCAGAGGAGGGATCTAGATGACCTGCACTCGGCACAGCTAACAATTGGAGAGAAACCACTGGGCATGTGAGCCAGTGTTATCGGAATGTGGCATGAATTAAAATTCCATTTTCAAGCATGGACAGCTGACTGTGCCATCTCCTGTATTCATTTCTACTGGTCCAGGTGATAGGCACACAGGAGTTGGTATAGTCAGACAAGCCTCCATGCTCCTAAAATTTACATTGTAGTTGCAAGGGACAGAAAACAGATAAGTAGGTGAGCCATGCTCAGACATTTGGGTCTGAGGACCCATTTATACACTTAAAAATTGAGAGCCTCCAAAACTTTTGTTTTGTTTTGAGTTATATCCACTAATGTTTCCTGTGTTCAAAATTAGCACTGAGAAAAAAACTGTAAATATCCATGTATAAATAGCAATAATTCAACTGTTACATGTCAACTCAGAAAATACTTTTTGAGTGAAAAATAACTGTTTTCCGAAACAAAAACAGTGAGAAGAATGGTGTTGTCCTACCTTTTTACATATGTCTCTAATGTCTGCTTTGATAGAACTCAGCTGGATTTGCATACCTGTGTCTGCATTAAATGCTGAGACAATACATTGCTTTGGATGAAATATTAATACATAAAGAAAATCTACATTAGAAACAATAGAAACTCTTCAATAGTTATTCCTTGGTACCACACTAAAATTCTACAAGAGGTAGCTTCTTAAAGTTAGTTGCAACGTGGAATCTGAAGTCATTATCAGTGAACTTCACGTGTAGTATATCCTTGTCATCTTGTTTTGTCAGTTGACTCTTTACTCACTCATGATTCTGTGAAATCGTGCATTGATATTTGAAAAATGATTTATGGATTAATGCAGATCTTTCAAATGTTGACCTATTTTGGGAAACAATCCAGCCATAAATGCCTCTGTTTTTTTCATATTGCATGGCTGGATACTTTCCGGACAGCCCTGGTGGTTCTGAGGCATCCACTCAGAGGACCGCAAGGTGGGGTGTGTGAATCTGACCCTCAGAAGAAAAGTCTACACTGGAGACACAGATTTGGAGCCTCTAAACTTGAAGTTAGCGATTAAGACCATGGGGCAGAATAATCCCACAGGAGACCTTATCACAGTCTGGAACAAGAAAACAGCCAGGGCTAGAATCTTGAAGCCAATGGACATTTGATGAAGTTGAGAAATGTATTCTCACACCCAGCCCTAAACTTATGCAGTCATATTTTTTTGTTTACGTATCAGTCTCTTCAAAGAACCATACTTAAATCATCTTTGTATCCCAACAAACGTGTACCTAATACTCACTAAATTCAATCCATTGCACGAAGCAATGTTCCAATGAATATATACTTATCACTTAAATAGGTTTACTTATATTTTGTTGGTTTTTTTATTTGTATTTTCTTTCTCTGTTAGGAAACAGAAAGATAAAGACTTTTGTAATAAAATTATCTTTAGTCTTTTGGTTGCTTGAAAGTGCTCTAACCTCTGATATGCTGTTTCTTGAAAAATATTCTTTCTTCAGATTGACTTTTTGATAAAGTGCTGATCTTAGGTGGTGGGTAAGAGGAGTAGAAGAAATTAAATATATCTTTGGCTGACATGAATCAATAGGATTTGCCGCCTTTTTTTTTTCATGCCCTTAAACTTAAGTTCTCAAAATTGATGAAAACAAGCCATTTAGTGAGTAAGTCACTAACAAAATTACTTAGGGCTACATATATCTGATATTATAAAATAAATCCACCTATGCTTTTCAGAAATTACTTTTTTTATTTCAAAACCCAATTCTCTAAAGGTGTGGGATCAATATTAGGATTTTTATTTTATATCAAAAACCTACTTTATTTCAAAGTTTTGAATAAAGCCATTACTATCTGATTTAGGAAAAGCAAATCTAATTTTCAATTATTTAAATCAAGGAAAAACAGATTACATTTTAGAAGATTGTATATTGAACTAAGTTTGCATAAAATACATAATATCAAATATCAAATATGAATCAACCTTAAAGTAGTTCAGACTTCAGCTCTCATGTATAAAAAAAGACACAAGAATACTTAAACATAAGTAGACACAATTTATGCAATGAGGACTAAACTCATACATACACGTAAACACATACGTTTAACAGTGTTTCAGAGAAAAATACACATTTATATAAACAGAAATGTATGAAGTTTAGTTCCTTTTTTTAGTGACAAATGATAATATATGGAACTTGGGGGACTGAAATGGTTGGAAGTTCCTTGAATGCCTTGGCGTTGTCTTTTGTATATGAGTCATCTCCACAAACACGAGTTCGGAAATGTTCCGTGGAATTATACTCATAGTCCTCTGACCACACAATGAGAAAGGAGATGCAAGTTCATTGGAGGGTAGCAGATGCAAAACTGATCATTTAAAAATGCAGTTTAAGGCTTTGGATCTTAATAATAGACAATGAAGGTTTTCAACTAAATTGCCCATTATTTCACATAGATTTTAAGTTTGCCTATTGCTTTTCTAGGGCCCATAACTAGGCTGACCAGATGTACCATTTTAAATGGGACAAAAAACAATGGTCCTGTCCCGTTTCAAACAATACATCTGGTCAGCCTAGTCTCACTGGGCCAAATTGAAGGTGTCAGTAGGCTGACCATAGGAACCATTTGAAACAGGACAGCACTGCCGCTTTTTTTTTTTTTTATTTTTTTTAAACTTATTGGGGTGACATTGGTTAATAAGAATTACATAGGTTCCAGGTGTTTTCTGAACCATTTAAAATGATACATCTGGTCAGCCTACCCAAAACCCCCAATCAAAAGCTAGATATAGGGTGATGGAAAGAGAAGTCATAATAGGTGGTGAAATTATTATACATCAAGTTGACAATGCACTGTGGAATTGTATGCCTGAAACCTATGTAAATCTTGCTAACAGATGTCACCCCAAAAAGTCTATCAATAAAAATGAATTAAAAAAAATAAAATTAAAAAATGTTGGTAATGACATGAAATATTACCTTAAATTATGTAATACATTACATGTTAAGTCAAGGTCAAGATCATTTCTCAGTAGAGGCCAGCTGTTAGGAAAGCCCATGACGGGAAGTCCTGCCCCTTTGAGCACATATTCAGATATGAGTACCTCTGTACTCACCCTTGAAATACCATTTCCTCTCCGGACACATGTGTCCAGTAATGAGTCCAGGTTTAAAAGGACTGAAGCTTATCCAGTCTAGGGGACACACCTAGAAATTGGTAGACAGATTACGAACTACATCTTCCAGTCTGTCGATATTCGAAAATTCCCACTACTTCGACGTGCATCCCTGTGTCAACGCAGCCACCTCGCCAGGCCACCTGTGGCTCCTCACCTGTCTTACACGCACTTGCTCACTCGGGGTCCCCGGGTCTCTCCCTGAACATCACCTCAAATTCACACAGGCAGTTTTGGACTCCCAGATGTTTGGATGGGAGGTGTGGCATATTCTAGCGCAGGTATGCCACCCTGCGGCCTTCCATTCCCCCTTGCTGATTTCAGGCTACCTCGTGGGGATGACCACTGCCAGCCTCCCGTGCTGACGGAAGGGATCCGACCTCTACCCTCCGAGGGCAAGCGTCCGTGGGCTGGTGCCGCCCAGCCCCTGGCCCAGCGCTGACCACACCTTCTTCCTGTGCCTTGCTACTGCTGCTGCCGTCTGTGGTCTGATTTGCCTACTGAATGTTCTGTGCAAGCACATGCAGACTTCTCTTTTTCTAAACCTAACATCTCCAGTCTTGTTTTCACCTGGTTGGCTACACAGTCCACCGGTCACAGTAACACACTGAGGCTGGGAATGATGAAAGGCCTGGATCTATGCCCCCGCCCCCACCAAACCCCGAGCCAGTCCCTCTAGAGAGACCTGCTACAAGGGAACCATAACCCCAAACCTTCTCTTTTTAGGTGTAGAAACAATCTTTTGGTTTCCATTTTTACACAGTCAATAAAAACTTTTCCCTAAACCTATCATTTCCCCATTTCAAAGTGTAGAATTTAGTTGCATTCAGGACATGCATGCTGTCCTGCAGATATCACCACTGTCTATCCCTAAAACGTCCTCATCACTCCAAAAGGAAACCCCACTACCTCCTGCCTGCAGGTTGCCCTGGCAACCACCGGTTGGCTTTTGTCTCTATAGGTTTGCCTCATCTGGACATTTCATATAAATTGAATTATATAATGTGTGGCCTTTTGTGCCTGGTTTCTTTTGCTCAGCATATTTTTAAGATCTGTGCATGTTGTAGCACGGGCCAATACGTCATCTCTTTTTGCTGCTGAGTAATGTTCCCTTGTATGGACATATCACAGTTTGTTTACTCAGCTTTGGGCTGTTATAAACATTCTTATCCAAGTTTGTTTTCAGTTCTTTCGAGTGGAAATGCTGGGTCGGATTTTAAAAGTAATAAGTACTTATCAGAGAACAGTATAAAAGGCACTGAACTTGTAGACCTGGATTCAGGGGCTGACCACAGCACTCACCAGTTACAATGTGAAGCTTAGTGATCCAAGTCCTCTGGGCCTTGCTTGGCACATTTACACCAGAGATACATTATGAGCTATGCGTCCCATCCTGTCATGAAATTCAAACAAAGGATGCTTCTCAAAGCCTATGAAAAATCACAGGGTCCTCTGTAACCCACATGCGTGATTCTAATCTAATAGCAATGACTACGAGGATAATTACGGTGGGTCCTGGGATGCCCACTTCCACTTTCTACTGAAGGAGGAAGTGTCTCCTATACGTTAATGACTCTCTGAGAAAACATTCACATGATAAAAGTAGGACCCCAGTTTGGAGGCTTCTCAATAAGCTAAACACAGAATAATCAGGAGCCACTTGTTTATAACCATTCGTTACTACCGAAGACTGGTGTGTCTCTTTAGTCTCCCAACGTAGCATTCCCACGCATTAGGCGACATCCACAAGTGTGTATCTCAGTGCAATCCAGGATGTTTGAAACGTTTTAGAAAGGTTAGTGGAACACACACGAAGAGATGCCGTTTTCAATAGCACCGTAACGGAAGGCTCCCAGTTTCAGAGTCTTTTTTATAAGAATGATCCCAGAGGCTCCTGAGGACTTTCCTTGCTCGAGCCCCCTCCCACCTCTTTGGAGTGTACTTTCCTTTCAATAAACTATCTGTTTGTTTCACCTCTAAGAAAAAAAAAAAAAAAGAATGATCCCAGAGATGGCCTCCACGTATGTCACCTCATTTTATCTCACCTCCGTAGGAGTCAGCAAAGGATGGCAAAGCCCCAGTATCCTCATTTTCTTGACGTTTCAGAAATTATATGTGGAGGTATTATTGGTGCAGTTCAACAACTTCTGCAAAAGATTTACTTCTCTCCACAGAGCAGGAGTTCAATTCGAAAACAAGGTGTTGTGGAATCAGCGTAGGAAACATTTCCCCCTTTCCCTCTTCAGTTTAAGGAATGGGTCAGAGAACTGGGGGCCAAATGAGAGTCCCGTCGTCTTACATTTCCTGTGGTGCACTACAAGCCATACACCCTTCAATCAAAATGAAAATTATAGCCCTGAGCTGCATTTCTATCAGAGAAAAGCAAATGTTGTGATTTCTCCAGTGAAATCAAATTTAACTGGAATGATTCAATAAGATGACGGAATCATGATGAGTGTTGCACTTTTTCTTAAGGTTTGATTAGTCGAGACACCTGAGTTGAGAAATGACTGTTGCTTGATACTTCAAAGCACACTTGGCAACTTTGATTAAATATTTATGTTAAATGTAGATGGTTTAAAATACGTTTCAATCAAGACACCAGCAAGCTGGTTATACATCCTCTTTGGTGTTCGAGGGTTGGTTTGAGGTGGTATGATTTGGCATTCAGAGAACTTGAGGGGCACAGCCCCCACATTTCCTCTATGTAAGCGGGGGTCATGACAAGGTCTTTGTGTCATGAGGTGGGTATCTAAGCTGTGCACCATCGGGCATTCCCAGGGATTGTCTGGAAGAATGAACCATGATGTGACATTCATGATCTCTCTTCTCCCCTCTTCTGTGACAACAGTACAGCCCCATATTCTCTCTCTCATAAACTAAATTTTAAAATACTTCCTGGGGCAATGCCAACTCAATCTTATTAAAAACACTGTTAGTTCTTATTCCCAGTTATTTGAGAACCAATACGTATTACTTCAATTCAAAATATTCCTCCTACATGATCCTTTAAACTATGCTAAATCCATGATGGATTTGCATTTCCATTCTCACAGAGAGCATTAACATCTGCCTAATTTTTCACACGGGAACTGGGAAGCCATCTTCTGCTCCGTTCTCCAGAGCTCCCTCGCATGATGATTGTTCATCATCTTTCTCCAATGAGTGTTGTCTTTGTGTCGCACGTCACCCGGACGACATTAGCTCAGGCCATCAGTCCTCCAGCCTAGACTCCTGCCACCAACTCTAACTGGTGTCCCTGTCTGCTTTTCCAGTCAGACACAACCTATCTGCATGACTCCGGAGAGAGCTTAAGTCAGCCGAATCTGAAGTTTTTAGGTGCTCTGGACTCATAGGCAAACTTCTTCTTACCTATTTACTGCTTTAGTACATTTTGGCTTTTTGACTATTGCATCCTATGCTATGGAGTTGGGTATATAATTTTTGTTTTCATTTTATTTGTTGAAAACAATACATGCTTACTTTAAAAGATTCAATGATACATATTTCTAAATGTGAAATAGAAAAGCCCCTATCCTATGCGCACTCATTCAAGAGCCGTCAGCGTTCTCAGCGCGTTGCATGCCTCTGAGGAATTCCAATTTCTCCAGTGCTGGCCCAGGCGGCAGAATCCACCACAGGCCCCTGGGGGGCCTCCTCTGGGCCCCTTCCTCGTGTATCGGAGCCCAGACCACGATGCGAGGGACATGCGGAATGAGCTTGAACCTGTGTCCCAGTGTGCGGCCATCCCTCGTGTCTCCCAAGACTGCCACTAAGCAATGCGTCCGCTCGCAAACTTTTCTCACTGGTTTCTCTTTCAGTTAGGGCCTTTGTTTCTGAAAACGGGGATGCGCACACCCACTCGAATTGGGGCTAGCAGCGGCTTTCAGGCTGCACCCGGATATCTGAAAACGACGGTGCTAGGACAGATGTCCTGGAAGCTGCAGTTGGAAGGGTGGCGTCCCCCTCACCTCCTCACTCGTGTCTCCACCCGAATGTCATTTCTGAGGTCCTGACACCGGGACCGTTTTCTCAGGGATCGAGTTGGACACTGTCTATGGGCTGTTTTCTTGGGCTGTAAATTTACACGTCACTTTGGTCGCGTTGTCCCTGCTTAACGTTGCACAAGCTTCCGCTCCACCTCCTGCCTCCGCGCTTGTCCCCCCGGCTTTTGTATTTTCTGATTGCAAATTCCTGGAATAAAAATCCTTTGGGTACAATGTGCTTTTCTGAGCTAGATCAAAAGGTGTAGTTGCTTCCCAGAGCCAACCTGGATTCTCCAAGTTGAGGCGTCTGCAGGAGGCGTGCACACTCACGCCGCGGGTCACAGTCACCACGGACCGCGTTCTGGCCGTCGCGGCAGTCACACTTCTGCATTGCGCCTGAGGGTACCCGCACATAGAATTGCTTCAGTAACCTCTGTGGTTTTAAATGCCTGGAGCAACACACATTGACCAGAGAAGCTATGCATTTTAACACATTAAAGTGTATTTCCAATTTTAAAAGAATTTTATGATGTTTTTGAAGACAAAATTCTATACATTATGAGGGCTGTCCAGAAAAAACACCCAGCCGCTGTCAGCATAATGCGGACGGCGATGTGGCTGGATACTTTCCGGACGGCCCTCGGCGTGGTGTGTGCGACGAGGTAAGCCAAGGAAACCTGTGACAACGTGGAGACACAACGTGGACACTGTGTCATGGGGCGGGAGCATTACAGCCCGCCTCGGGACACGGCGACGCTCTGCTGACCCACGTCGGTGGCTCCTTCCTGTGCCAATGACTCAGAGGTAAGCCTATGGAGTGAGCTGGTGGGCACTCAGGGGACAAGGGAAGGACCCGACGGGAGTGACTAAGGGAAGGACTGAGGGACTGTTAGCGAGGAAGGGCCTCCCAGCACTGACAACAGGAGTCTGAAGGCACGCGATTCTATTTTCGATGCTCTCATTTAATACTGTGACCCTCACTACGTGGGACCGTCTCTGTGTCTCCAGGAGACAGACACGCTGACTGCCAGGAGGGCCGTCCCCGAAGAACAGAGATGCCCACCAAGGTCACCGTACAAATGGAGCGTGGGCCTTCGTGACACCCAGGGGCACGCGCGGAAATCCCACCTGAGCTTGCTCGTCTCGCACTTCCCCGATGGAAAGGCTGTTCTGAGGCACCGTGCCACAGCCCTTTCTCCTTATAGAGGACACCGGTCAAAGGCAGGCCTTGTCAGAGGTGACATTCTAAAAAGTGGCTTAGACAGAGAAAGTTGCCTTCAGTTCTATGTGGGTGGCAGGTAGAACACTCCCGCTAAATGGCAGCGGCCTGTCTCCTCCCCTACCGAGTTGGACCACCGTTATTCCCCACAGGTGCTTTTTCTGTTTATAAGATTTTGTGCGCACGTGCGTGCGTGCGTGTGAGCACACTTCGTCATCAGTCTAGTCCAGTCTCCGCTCAGGTGAGTCCCACACATGGTGCAGATTCACGGAGAAGTACATTGGTTTCCTGCCCCCAAAGACGGCTTGTGCTGTGGTAGATGAGTCAGGGCGAGCCAGGTGCATGGAGCTCTATCAGTTGGAGATTAAAGGGGCAGTTCTGTAGTGCAAACTAAGGTGGGGGCCCCCCAAGAATGGCAGGGAGCTTGTGAATCCCCTGGATTTAGAGTCATCACAGACCATAAACTCACTGAACCGATTCATGTACATTTAATATAAATCATTAGCAGTAACCACGGGATCATCTCTGTCTATGAGTGCCGTATTAGTTAGGAAGACGAGCTGTGGCAGGAGGACGAAGGTGTGTTCTTTCTATCTTCAGGTTATTACTAGAAGGAGGTCTGCAAAATACATAATGCTCAATATGAATTATTGCGTACCCAACAAAACAAAATTTGTAAAAAATATAGTATTTGAAACACATCAAAACAGACTTCATTCCCCACTATAAAATGTATAAATTGTGTTTGTTTCTTACTTTTCAAGAAGAGCATTAAAAAACGGTACGAACGGCACCCCTCTCCTCAGAGCCAAGGTGCTTGCAGGAAACGCAGCACATAGTAGGCACGACCAAAGAACGAAAGGGAAGTGACAAGCACAAGATAATGACCTTGAAGAACAAAGGGCACCACAGGGGGAAAAGAACTGAGCAGGGTCCAGTCAGTCCTGCTCGGATGAGTGGCCAGGTGTTTCAGCTTCCAATACTTCAAAGACGTCATGAAATGCCAACTTTGACTCTGAGCGCTTTGTTCCGCGTTTCCGATCATGCAAACATTGACAGAGCAAACAAGTAATTCCCCCTGCAGCGACGCTGACCGCAGATAAATCGGGGGAGCTCCCTTACTACCATACTCGGGCGATTGAATTCTTCACGCCCTGAACCTACTGCAAAAACCCCTTACGTTTTATTCCTGTGTGTAGTTCAAATCAATTAAATGAGGGGATAAATAATGAATACTTCCAATAAATAATGCAAGGAGTTCATTTGGCTAGTATCACATTTCCCCCATGTTGGGTGCATTACAAATAATTTTACGTCTTCAAACAAGAAAATGAGGCCAGAGATGTGTTCACCAAAAATAATTTGTTATTTTGTCAACATGTATGCACATGTACATTTATCTCTCTCGCTCTGTATCTCCATACACAGCAGACTGTCATTAACCGGCATCTGGGCTGGACAGATGTAGTATTATATTTCCTACTACTTTTTGCTGGTTGCTTGAGTTCTGGTTAACGGAGAGTCCACTGTATACACGAGTGAACAAATCTCAAAGCAAACGCCTACCTTTAGGAATGTACCGGTACTTGGTCACTTTAAGAAAACCATAAATAATTTTATCTATGTTTGGTATAATCATACTTTTATTTAATTTGTGACCGAAATAATTCAACCTCATGGACTTCCTCCCAAAATCAACTCTTTTACGTGTTATTTTTATATTAAAACTTGATAAAAGAAACTATTATTTGGCAAATTAAATAAATCAAATACTTAAATTTGGGGGGCAGGCGGGTGGAAACCACTTTGATTCGGAGACAGGGAATTACATAAACAATGACATAGGAGAGTGACACAGGGGGACATGTCCAGGAGTTACTGAGTAATGAGCATTTTGAGTCTTGGGCAGTAATGAGCACTGAGTCTAAAGCCTCCAATAACATAGGAACGATCCAGCCCGGTCCCCTCAGATGATGCGTGAGTGCCACTTGTTCACTGGAAAGCACCCAGATGAAGATAATTTCTAGGACTGATGAGTCATAAACAAGCTCATAAGAACCTTGGACTGATCTGGAAGGTAGAGTCTGTGAAGGAGGCTTTGATGTTGGCCAAAGACTGGCCAGAAGTTCCAAGTGGACATAAGTGGATTCCAATACCTCAGCGCCCAGTACATGAGCCTGACTTGACAAAGGGACACAGTATACATTAGAAAGGCTTTTCTAGGAATAAGGGTCACTGCCTGTCATGCAACGTAATTGTAGTGACAAAAAAAAGTGCTTGCTTCTTAATGTTCAAAGGAACAGCTTAGTTGATGTGGAAGATAGAGTTCATTGTCTAGACAACAGCTGTTTCCTCCCCTTCGGCAACTTGTCCCCAGTGTTCTTCCTCCTCCTCTGAGCAGTCAGCCCTTCATGGAGAGGGATCCTCCCCAGAGCCAGGCGCCTCGTGCCCATCAGCCTGGGCCACTGGTGACAGTTTGCTTATGTCCCCTTATTGGTGTGTGTTTGTGAGTGTGACAAACGGGTGTTCAGAAAAGTCTGCTGGAAGATCCCAGAAAGGTGTTCTCATGTAGGGTGAGAGACATAAGATGGGATTTGCTCTACTCTGCCTCTTGGTGCTGTGACATGTCCAAGGAGGCAGTCACCCCAGCACTCTCAGGGAAATGAACGCAGAGACGGTGAGACAGGACCCTGAAAACACTGAGACTTCTGAGAAACAACGTTGCTCTGTATTTCCTTCGCTTGTGAGACAATGGTGTCTTGGCGGGTCGCACCACATTCTGCTGTTCGTAGACACACCATTCTCAGACGTATGTCAGGAGCTGGATGTACGGTGGGAAGGGTGGAAAAGCCGGTCAAGACAAGACTATGGAAAAGGCAGAAGCCAGACCAAGAAGTGCGGTCACCAGGGCAGGGGTCACCGACGGTTCCGCGCAGGGGAAGGGCGTGAGCAGAGCCATAGTCCCCGGGATTCACGCAGGGGGTGTGTGTGGGGAGGATTAAGAGGCGGCTCAGAACATCTCACCACTCGGAAGGCATTGTTGAATATTCATAAAAACCAGTTTATCACTCAGCACAAGTAATTTTTAAACACAAAGTAAAATACAGTATGTGTTGCCATGGAACTGACAAAGCCTCAGAGAGATAATGACCAGCACAAGCGAGGGTGCCATTGTAATTTAAATTAGCACAAAGCTTTCTAGAACTCAAGTGTGTTTTCAGGCAGAGTATTTTGAATACACGAGGAAATGATTATGGTTATTTTATAGTTCTCGCTAAGGAAGAAAACAACAAAAGAGGTTTTTTGCCCAGGAGACCTGTAAAGCTAAACAACATCAAGTTCACGCTGTCCAAAAGCCAACCAGGGTTTGAGAGTGAGTGGGTCAATCAGAAGATCCCGTGCGTAACACAGGTGTGGTGTTAGGGTTTGCGCCCCTAAGGGCTGTGGTCTTCCTGACGGCTGTGACGACAGCTAACACGACTGACCCTGGCGGAGGGCTACGCCCTGCACGTAACACACAGGATCGTGCAGCTTCTCGCTGTCCTTCATTCTCATGCACATTCTCTAGTGAAGGTGAAGTGTCACACAGGTGACGGACACGTCACTGCTGAATTCAGAGGTATGAGACACACCAGGGAGAAACGAAGCCACCACACATAGAAAAGCCTCGTCATCGTGCGCACATTTTCAAAAACATGAACGAATTAAAAAGTTTGAGAGGGATGCTTATCTACAGGAGATAAA
Source organism: Lyroderma lyra (assembly GCA_004026885.1). NCBI lineage: Eukaryota > Metazoa > Chordata > Mammalia > Chiroptera > Megadermatidae > Lyroderma > Lyroderma lyra. The sequence continues at coordinate 183,210 of PVJL010000629.1, read as the reverse complement.
TATTCAGACGTTTAGAATGTGAAAGAAGTTTTGAACAATTACTGAACAGGGACCTTCCTGCGTATGAAAGAGAGAGAGGTTATGAAAACAAACAGGCAGACAGACAAGTTCCTTAGACGAAGCAGACTCAAGGCCAATCAGTTCTCTCTGCGCTGTCACTCCCTGCCTTCTGCTCAGGGCCACACTGAAGGAGACATGTCCTGGGCACAGGCCACTGTCCACCCAGATTCCAAAGAAACAACACAAGATTCCACCTCATTCTAAAGCACAAGCACTGCTGTTTGGAAAGAAAATGGAACATTTACAGAAAAAACAGAAAAGTAAGAAATGTCATTCAAGAAAGAGCTACTGTTAACACATTTTTCCATGCGTCTAATCTTCTATATATACATTAAACTATGCATGCGTGCTCTATGCTAATGTACATGTTACACAAAAATGCAAATACGCTACTGACTGATTTTTTTTTTTTAGTGTTTCAGCCTTATAGCAATCCTTTTCATTTTGAGAGACTCTATCTTTTAGGTTTCATTTCTTACATCTATCTCATATATCTATGTAGAATTGTTTTGGTATGTGTTACAATTTGAGAATATAATTAGGTTTTTTTCTTTTGTCTTCTTTAAAGTGAAAAAAGCATTATTCATTAAAAAGTTCAAGTGATTCAATAAACCTCTGAGTAAAACGATTTAGTGCTCCATTACTGCTTCTCTCCCATACCCTAAACCTACACCTCAGGGGTTGTCAGAGTTCACATTTTTCAGGTAGATTTCTAGGCATTCTTTCTTCTATAAATCGTCAGTGTTCTAGTTATATCTTTTTAAATCAAATTTGATCAATGAGTTATACACAACTTGCTTTTTCATACTTAACACTGTCTTGGAGGTCACTTCGTGTTACCAAAATAACACCGTTTTTCTTTAAAGTTTCATAATGTCACAGGGTGTGAACGTCCCATAATGGCATTTAACTATGCAGCCCTGGTGTGGTATTTATATTGTTCCTAGTTTCTTTCTTTCTTTTGCAGTAATATCACAACAAATATTTCTGTGCACGCTTCCTTTTACACAAGAGTCATGAGGTTTGAAGGACTAAACTCTTAAATTTAAATTATAAATTAAATGTTGACAGGAACTTCCAAACTGGTTCTCTCAATCTACATTTTCACCAACAGTGTACGAGAGTCATCGTTTTTTCCCCCATCATCCCCGATGTAGCATATTTAAAATTCTCCATTTTTCCCTCAACCGATGGACAAGAAACAGTGTCCAGTTTTATGAATTCACACGGCCACCCTTTGCTGTGTCTGAGTAACTTCCACAACCGTGTGGGTTTTCTGACCCAGACCCTCTTCGTGGGGAGGTGTCCCCCAGTGGGTGTCTGCTCTGGCTGGTCACCACTCCCTGTGTTTACCTGACTGTCCCTTCCATTTGGGGACCAGCAACTTGCCCTGTAGCCTCACTTCCCTACAGATCTAAGAAAAGGTGTTGACTTTCCCTTCTGTTCAACTTTTTACTTGTTCAGACAGGCTGGTGATTTCAAAATTCCTTATAGGCTTGACAGGAAACGGAAAGTTCTCCACTTTTTGCTTTTAAGTTTACTGTAAAATGGATCAAACAATTTTTTTCATGAATGCTTTTATTCACGAAATTCTGATTCTCACAATCACAGAAAAGGAAGAAAGAGACAAGTTAAATATGCTCTACTATTTTTGTAAGGCGTTATCAATTCTTACGCAGATTCAAGCTACAAGGTGGTTTTATTCCCCTTAATTTATTTTTTTCCCAAGCCTTAATTCGCTCTTAGACTCTATTTTCTTGGCACAATTATTACACAGGGCAGCCCACTCTTTTGCAAACAGGAAAGGGTGACTGTACTTTCCTAGACAGTTAATGACATTATAGCCTTACTCTGTCTTAAAATGTTACCGGCAAGGTTAAACAAGTATCCACAGGTACTCCACACTGAAATCCACATGCCCATCATTTGTCCATCAGATGAATGCACTTCTAATTGGATATAGAAAAGAGAAAACAGAAAATGCACACCCATCTAATTTGCACTTACTGCAATGTCCTTATGTCTGCTTGAAACACGTCGCCGCTCTGTGGACAGACGCCCACCTGCGCGGGCGGGAAGACAACGCGGTCCTGGGGTCCTCCACCCCCATGTCCCCAGTAAGCCAAACATGAAAGGACGTGGGTCCTAGGTGACACTTTTGATTGATTGCATAACTGAACCCAGTTACACAGAGAAAAGTGCCCTTTTAATTTCACTCACTTCACTAAACACATGTACATATATATACTCATACAAGGCGCTAGCTGTGAGGACTCCGGAAACAGAGTAAAAATACTCATTCGAATTTCACTGTTAATGGCATTGGTCAGAATCCTATTATCCAAAATTAGGGATGGGTTGCTAGTATTTTCTGAGGTGCACATTCTTGAACTTAGCCTTCTACAATGATTCAGCCCTTACCTTACGTTACCGTTTCACTGTTAAAATACGCTCATGCATGCCCTGCTGGAATAGGCATGTTATGCATTTTCAGACCCTGTTAGTCACCCTGCAAGGCTGCCTGAACGCCCGCAGCATTTGCGCTGTAGCCAGGTCTTTTGATGCTGTTATCTCTAAGATTTCAAAATGGATCAAACAATTTTTTTCATGAATGCTTTTATTCACAAAATTCTGATTCTCACAATCACAGATTTTTTAAGTACGTGATCACATAATTTATCTCCATGTTTATGAAATACTACTTATTTCAGCTAAGTCATACATCTTAAATGATAATTTCTATATCAGCTTTGCCTCCCACATCTCACCAAAGTACCAAGACATGGGAGGGCTGTCATCCAACCATGTCAGATGAAAGATAGAGGCATTTATGGCTGGAGTTCTTCTGGATGGCCCTCGTATATTTAGGTTTGGGTTTCTTTAAATATACTAAATGTCCATTAGTGAAATTGTAAAGTTTTGGAGTCTAATTCTTTCTTCTTGTTTTGACTTAGTGCCTTAGTACTGTTTTCTTCTCTTATTTCCTCCACCTCTGATTATTCTCCACCTAATACTGTCCCTCCATCCCTGGAATGTCTACTGTGGCTATTACGAAGCTCTTGTTCATTTTTTCAGTAATTTGTCCATTTGTTAATCACATTTATTTCTGTATTATTACATATGGGTTTCCCAATCTCATATCAATTATATTTATTTTTCCTGTAACCAGCATGTTTCTAAATGTCTCCATTATACTTGCTATTTATTTATGTGAAAATAATATATTTTAATCCCAGGTCATTCTCTCTAAACTAATGAAAAGTCCACTTGGATATTTCACCATTG
>PVJL010000629.1:169865-174865 GCA_004026885.1 Lyroderma lyra | reverse complement strand
ATGCAGCTGAACCTCAGAACATACAGTTTGCCAAATATGAAAATATGTTGCTCATGAGATGCTGCAGTCTGATAGGAGGAACTAAAATATGGGGAAATTTAGGGTACTCTGAAGTCACAGCAGAGGATACGCAGAAAGAATGAACTGCCCCCCTCAGCTGGGGTGAGTTATGAGTAAAGTGCTCAGATGAAGCTTTGCCGAATAGTTGACGTCTAGAAGGGATTTGGGCAAATCGGTGGAGAACGTGTGGAGGACACGTCCACCACAGTTCACCCCTGGACTTAGATGATGGCATCCAGGAAACAAGGTACAGATGCTTTGAAAGAATGTGGCAATGCTGTCAACACGATCTGGGCTCAAATCTGTAACACTGACTCACGAAGAGAGGATGGACCCAGACTCTACAGGAAGTGACAGTGGCAGCTGACACCAAGAAATCAAGTAAAAAACAGAAAAATGGCTGTCAGTGAGCTGCATTAGAAATTCCCTTGACCTTGAAGAGATAACAGGCACAGACACAGCTCCAGTGACTCACAGTGAGCTGTGTTGTGGGATGAGACAGACTTTTTGTTATCTGGAGTCCTGAGAGCACTACTGACAGGGATAACCCGGAGAAATCGAATCGCAAATGTAGAGAGCACTAGTCAAAATAGTTACCTTGCACAAATGACTTGACATTTCCTAATTTAATTCAACAATCATACAAAAAGAATACTTCTCCAGGTGAGAAACCTGAAGCGTGGAAAGGTCAAGTCTTTCATAAAAACTTATTATGCCAAAAACTAAGCTGGCATTCAAGCCTAATATGTCTGATTTTACCACTTTTCTATTAAGCACACCAATTGAAAAAAAAACACTTAGATGTTTTCTGAGAAATAAATATACAGCAACATTTTTTCAAAAGTTCTGCAGTTTTTGAGAATAGTTGTCACCAAGAAATAAATGTACAATAATTCTTAGTTTCAATGTCAATCACAAAGATTTGAGATCATTTCTATCTCTAATCAAAATTTATATTTTCTATAGCTCATTTTTAATTGAAGAGAATGTAATATGTTCAGTTTCTTTCATCTGGTTTTGGCAAAACTTAATCCCCAACAAGATGTGAGATGCCATGTTACATAGGTGTGAATTTCCACATGTGTAAAATCATGCAAAAAGAGGACTTGAGTGATAAAGAGTATACATGCACAGATAGATGATAGATAGATAGATGGATGGATGGATGGATAGATAGATAGATAGATAGATAGACGGACAGACAGACAAGTAGACAGAGACAGATAGATATACTACTGGTATACTAGTAGTTGTAGGGGAGGGTTGAAGAGGGATACAGGACAATAGAAGAGACGAGTATTCCATCCTTTTCTTCTGGTGCGTATGAATTTTTTCTTCTTCTGATTGAATAGAAATCAGTCACAGAGTTCCTTCTACCTTATCTCTACTCCTCTTTTTCCCCTAAGTTTTTAAAAATTAACTAATGTGTTTTCACCCTCCTGTCTCCCCTCCCCGCCTTCCTCCCCCAGGAAAGGGGGGAATGGACATGAGCAGGCTTGGGGGAGGACATATATGTAGGAAGTCTTTGCTTTTCCTCTTCAAGTCTTGATGAAGACAAATAGTGCTTTGTTAGCAGTGCTAATTAACACATTTATTGTAACATAGCACTTGGGAATTATTACTGTAATTTATCTTTTTTTTAACTTCATTCTTTCATATACTTTTTGGATGAAATACCTACTGAAATATGTAAAAATTCTAGTGTTTGGCAACTTTATCTTTTACATAAAGGAATTTTTATTCTAACACTTAATTGACTTAAATGATTTAATTTTATTAAAGTAACAGTTTCAGGACATCCAAATAAATATATTGACTTAAAAAGAGTATTATAAATTAAAGGACAATCGTCAATTGACATGAAATTGAGCAATTGGTTAATTCTTGGAAATTGGTTATTTAAGCTAATGAATTGTAAAACTGTATTGGGGTTGTCTGGCTCATCATAAATGAATTCTTCTGGTATCTGCTGTAGCTTAGGAAGAAAGCTCTTACAGAACTCTTTCCAACACGAGTTAGTGAGCTGATGGCTGCTTTTCCTTTCAAATGGTTAAGAAAACCATGGAGAGAATGAAGTACATTGGGGAGATCAATACTCTACAAAGGTTGGTATTTTTCAGCATTTTCTTTAGTTAATGATTTATAAGGTGCCAGAAGCACTAATGGAATCTTTAAGTCTTTGTCATGTCTCTATTTTCTCTAATTACCTACATTTTAATTATGAGCAAGTCTTATACAAATTAAATCACGCTTGTGGAAATTTTATAGAAGTATTCTAAACTGAATTACGGTGTCAGGGAGTTCACTTTAGTCCGTCTGGAATGGAGAAGAGGCTGTGAAAAATAATCACTAAATTTAATGGCTATTCGCATTGACATCATTATAAGCATAAAATCTCACAGAACTTATTGAAAAGATGATATATAATAAAATTTCAAATTTAAAAATCTACTCAACAACGTTAAAGAATTCAAGCACAATACTTAATTTGAATTGTCTCATAATTAATAAGAAAAGTGCTGAAACAAGATAAAAACTGTCATTTTTCACATCTGAACAAATACAAGTGCTTTATAATGCCACTATTTAAACTCAGTAATAGGATACATTATTTAAAAAACCACAGCAGCAATATAAAAATACGTATAATAGTGTATCAAATTGTACAACTATACACATTAAATTTGACATCATTATGATATGTTTTATAATTATCGGGATAAATTCACAGTAAAAACCAATTCTTTGGTGGCAGGGGGGAATGGATTTGAAGTCCTAAAGCCACTCAGTTCAGTAAAACAGTATTCTGAGCAATAAAAAATACCCTACTCATCGAACATTTAATGTTTTACTATAATTAATTACTGTGACATAATTAGTTTGGAAAGAAAAGAAGGTAATGATTAAAATGTACTACTGACTTAATTCAAAGTCATCCTATCTATTTTCAGAAATTGAGTGGGTAGTTATAGTTCTGAGGGGCAAAATAAGTTATTTTGGTTGAACAGAAGAAAGAGAAACACACATGGGTATACCCAGCGCTGACCCCTTACTCTTGCCCCAAGTTTGAACATCTGTGTTCTGTAAGTAAGAAGTGCATGACGTCCTTACGCAATATTCTTTGAGGACTTGCATTCTATTATTTTATTTTTGCAAATGTGACTAGTTTCAGATTGGTAGTAATAAAATATGGAAGGTAATGATGGCTATGATAATGATAGTACAAAATCTCCTCAGCATCATTTTGTAAAGTAGAGGGTACTTAGCAACTTTAAAAAAAATTTATACTAATGTATGCTTGCAAGATTGGTGTGTCTCCATTTAAACTGAGTCACATATTGGCTCAGACAGGTTAAACAATTCATCCAACAGCACACTGCCAGGAGGTGGCCAGACCCAGTGATATTCAACCATCATATGCCAATCCCTGCACAGATTTCATGGTTTCATTTCATTTCTTTTCTTTTCTTTTTTTAAATGTGGGTAGTTCCCTGGCTGGGAATCGAACCCAGGCCACAGCATTGACAGCACTGAAGCCTTAGCCACTACACCACCAGGGAATTCCCTTTCATGGTTTCAGTGCTGCCTTTAGTTCTAGTTCTGTTTCTAGAACCAAGGCACACTTCCGCTGACAGTTGGCCAGCAAGAAAGCAGTGGCATTGCACTGTGCTGGGTCTCTGGTTTCCCATCTATGTGACATCTTTGTAGTCAGTGGGTTCCCAATCTTGTCTTCCATCAGAATCACATAAGCTTTTTAGAATTAAAATCCCTGCATCTCATTTTCAGAGATTCTGATACAGTAGACTTAGTGTGTTTTCTTTTAACTCTCAAAAATTATGATGACAGATTTTTTTAACCAATGGAATAAATAATCAGATCTTTTCCAAACTAAAAATTCCATTATTCCAAAGTGCTTCTCTTCTCACCTTTTTCTGATTTTCTTTACTCTTTCTCTTGTGTTCTTAAATTTTGAGGGGAAAATAAATCAACCCTGCCATAAGAGCACAGCACACATTGTATGTCAATAGTTAAGGCAACTTAAAGTGGCAACAAAACACCAGATCTTTGTTGTTTCACCGGATAGATAAGCACATGCCATCAGCACCTCTGTCAGTTATTTCATTTAAGGTTGCCTACTTATAACTAAATGGTACGTCCTCCTCATTCTCCTTCCTCCCTCCCCTTATCTTACAGTTGCCTTTAGTTCTTGTTCTGAAACCTACCACCAAGTAAATATCTGAGCAACGACTGGCCAGCAAGCTCACAGCACCCATTGCATTGCCCTGGATGCCAGGTCGCATAATAGCATGTATTTAACTTGATTAGAAAGAAAGAAAGAAACCACCAAACTCTTTCCACAGCATCTGTACCATTTCGTATTCCTACAAGCAATAGAAGACAATATTTCTAATTGCTTAGCATTCTCACTAGCAATTGATATTTTCATTACTTTAAAAATTTTAAACCATTCTAATAGATGTTGGAAGAGACCTTTTCTTTTTGAATGCTTTAGGTCTCTCTTACCCACCTGGTCTGTCCTTCCTTGCTAAGCACGGGGCTATTATTGAAAAGCTTTAGCTTGTACTTATGTAAAAGATGACTTTTATTGTGACCCAGAAGCACAGATTCACTAAAAGACTGAGAATTAAATTAATGATGATAGAAAGATTCCCTTCCCCCAACACCTTACCACCATGTTACTAAAGGCCTTGTATACCAGTTCTTTAAATACACTACATCAGAGTGGGTTAGGGAGGGGAGAAAGGGGAGGGGGTGGGAGAGGATGGGGGGAAGCTAAATATAAGGTGATGGAAAGAGAAGTCACATTAGGTGGTGAACTTATTATACATCAAGTTGACAATGCACTGTAGAATTGTATGCCTGAAACCTATGTAATCCTTGCTAACAGATGTCACCCCAATAAGTCTAACAATAAAAAT